>DF357223.1:261873-279587 GCA_000787875.1 Solanum virginianum
GGGGGAGTGTTAGAATAGGAATACATCTTGTCCGTACACCCCTTAGCAGAATAGTGTGGCAGAACAAAAGAATAGGCATCTTATTGAAACTGTTCGCACTCTTCTCATTGAGTCCCATGTGCCGCTGCGTTTTTGCGGCGATGCTGTCCTTGCATCTTGTTATTTAATTAATAAAATGCCTTCATCTTCTATTCAAAATCAGGTTCCTCATTCCACACTGTTTCCTTTGTCATCTCTCCATTCTATACCTTCTCGTGTCTTTAGGAGCACATGTTTTGTTCATAACTTAGCTCCAGGAAAAGATAAATTAGCCCCTTGTACTCTCAAATGTGTCTTTCTTGGTTACTCTAAAGGATATCGTTATTATTCCCCTGATCTTAATCAATATCTTATGTCCGCTGATGTCACATTCTTTGAGTCTCAACCTTACTATACATCCTCTGATTGTCCTGATATCTCTGAGGTCTTACCTCTACCTCAGGTCCTACCTGTACTGACTTTTGAGGAATCTCCAATTGTAGTCCCACCTCTAACAAAACCTACCAAACCTCCACCTCTCTTGACTCATCATCATCGTCCATGTCCAGCACTAATTCCAAATGATTCATGTCATGAGCCAGACCCTGCTCTACTGCGAACTTGCCTGCTCCTAGCCAATTGAGTGCACTTAAAAAAGGTATATGGTCCACTCGAAATGCTAACCCACATTATACTTTCTTGAGTTATCATCGTTTCACATCATCATATTATGTTTTTGTATCGACTTTGTCCTCTATTTCCATCCCTAAGACTACAAGTGAAGCACTTTCTCATTCGGGATGGAGGCAGGCTATGGTTGATGAGATGT
This sequence comes from Solanum virginianum, assembly GCA_000787875.1. Lineage (NCBI taxonomy): Eukaryota > Viridiplantae > Streptophyta > Magnoliopsida > Solanales > Solanaceae > Solanum > Solanum virginianum. The sequence goes on from DF357223.1 coordinate 262,721, forward strand.
CTGCTTTACATACGAGTCGTACTTGGGAACTTGTCCCCTTTCCTGCAGGTAAATCCACTGTTGGTTGTTATTGGGTTTATGCAGTAAAAGTTGGTCTAGATGGTCAGGTTGATCGACTTAAGGCTCGTCTTGTTGCCAAAAGGATATACTCAGATATTTGGACCGATTTTAGTGATGCGTTTGCTCCAGTGGCTAAAATGGCATCTGTCTGTATTCTCCTATCTATGGCTGCCATTCGTCATTGGCCTCTTTATCAGTTGGACGTTAAGAATACCTTTCTACATGGTGATCTTGCGGAAGAAGTCTATATGGAGCAACCACCTGATTTTGTTGCTCAGGGGGAGTCTTAAGGTTGCTCAGTCTGGATCAGGTATTGTTATTTCTCAGCGCAAGACAGGGATGATGGGATGTAGACCCATTGACACTCCTATGGATCCGAATGTTAAACTGCTTCCAGGACAGGGGGAGCCAGTCAGTAATCCTGAAAGGTATAGACAACTAGTGGGAAAGTTAAATTATCTCACAATGACAAGACCTAACATTTCGTTCCCTGTGAGTGTTGTAAGTCAGTTTATGACTCCCCCTTGTGATAGTCATTGGGATGCAGTTGTTTGTATCCTGCGATACATAAAGTCAGCGCCCGAAAAAGGACTACTCTTCAAAGATCGAGGACATAAGCATATCATGGGATATACAGATGCTGATTGGGTAAGATCACCTTCTAATAGGCGGTCTACATCCGGAGGTAATTTGGTGTCATGGAAGAGCAAGAAACAGAGTGTGGTTGCTCGGTCAAGTGCAGAGGCAGAATATCGAGCAATAGCTACAGCAACTTGCGAACTTATCTGGGTCAAGCAGTTATTAAGGGAGCTAAAATTTGGCGAAGTTGATCAAATGGAACTTGTGTGATAATCAAGCGGCCTTTCATATTGTATTAAATCCAATGTTCCATGAAAGGACCAAGCACATTGAGATTGATTGTCACTTTGTCAGAGAAAAAATACTCTCAAAAGATATTGTTACAAAGTTTGTGAAGTCGAGTGATCAGCTTGCAGATGTCTTCACCAAGTCTCTCACTAGTCCTCGTATTAATTATATTTGTAACAAGCTGGGTGCTTAACATTGCACCAGCTTGAGGGGGAGTGTTAGAATAGGAATAAGATTACATAGTCCTATTTAGAATTGGAATAGGAATAGTATGTTCTTTCCTAGTTGGATTTGGATTAAGTTGTAGTGTCTATAAATAGGGTCTTTATGTAGTAATGTAAACACACATGTAAATACACAATTCAATAATAATTTTCCCCATATTTCTCACAAGAGGAATGTAAACTTTGAGCAATGAGACCCAAAGTGACCCCAGTGAAACATGACTAGTTCCTTAAATCCAACTCTGAGGAGCTCAATCAATGTCAGCATTATTTGCATACTGCATGTTGAAATTAGTTATTTGATTGCAATTTGTCTATGATAGTACTGATAGAATACTTCGTATTTTCTGAAATATTGTAAACTATGCACTTCATCTCTCCTTTTTTGCTTCAAGCCCCATACACCTAGTAGAACCTTTTTTGTGCTTTCAAATTTAAAAATAAATGTCCTAAATTGCACACGATCATTTCATCTGTAATGCAACAATTAGATTCAGCAACACGATGGAGGTCAACTATTGAGTTGATGATATGATATGATAAGACGGATTTATACACTCTTTATGTATAATATTGCTTGCATGGAACTACCAGCCAAATCTAGTTCTAAAGGTTTTTTTTTTTCCTGTGAAATAAATGGTATCATTGATGAGTAGATGCTTAATTACAAAAGATGTTACATCCAACAATAAGGCTGAGTGTGCTCCATAAAATAAACAGTCTACTCTAGGATCAGGGAGCTACCAAAATGCAAAAAACTGTCATATCTACGTGGTATACAAATTTCTACTAACACTTCATTCGCTAATTATTTATTCAAAAAGACAGTTTATTTCCCTGGTTAATAGATGGTTAAAAACGTAGTTAAAATGTAAATGTGTCACATTGCACATGCTTACAATTTTAGATCAGGAGACACATATTCAACATGTTACTAGAGCGGGCACATCTAGTAAGTATCAGTACTGCATGCCATAAAAATTCTCACATGATTGGCTCAAGAAAAAAGATAAACAGTACCAGAAGAGGCATTTTAAAGACATAATTCCATGAAGTAATGTGTCATTTAAGAACTTTTAAATGAGAAGGTACACGGTATACACAATTCAATAGAACTCCATTTTTTCCTTAAAAATCTAATGAGTGTTGAAGATGCAGATGTCATTCTTATAAGTTTAAAGATAATGAAAACATAAACGATATGGTGATACCTGGAATGCTTGTACCTTAACAAAATTAAGTGAACCCTCCTCCAATTAGAATGTCCCACATCGATTGAGGGAATATGTTGTCTCTTTTTATGACTTTGAACAATCCTCACCTCATGAGCTTATTTTTTGTTTGAATTATATTCAAGGTCCATCAAAGACATCTTTTTCCTTGATTTTACCAATGTTGGGCTTCTAAATTACATTGTCCAACGCTTCAGATGTCAAGCCTTAGGGCATGTGTGGTGTTAGCTTGTCCCACAATGGTTGAAGTGAATTAGTGTCTCCTAATAAGATAGATGTTTGGTAATCTTCACCTCATGAGCTAACTTTTGGAGTAGAGTTATCTAATAATCATTTCTTCAGCAGCTCCAAATCATAAATATGAAGGAACTCTCTTTTACTTTAACATGTCACTACAATGCCTCCTGTTGTAATAATTCACCACTCCCAAATGCATCAATAATGTCATTCTTATTACTTGTTGCCACTACCTTGCATATCCCTAACCCACTATTAGCTAGCAATACAACTTCTCACACATTATGAAGAAAGTAGGGTTTAATGATATGAAAATGATTCTGTTATTTTCAATCGTAGAAAAAGAAAGAACTATTTTTCAAACAATCAATTAATCTCCTCAATCTTTTATTTGATAATTATGGTGTGTGTGAGTCACCATTATCTCTGTAAGATAGTGGTAAGGTCTGCGTACACTCTACCCTTCCCAGACCCCACTTGTGGGACTTCACTAGGTATGTTGTTGTTGTTGTTGTGAGTCAATTTGAATGTATGTTGTTATTCCACAAGTTACATGCTATGGCCCACTGATACATAGGGTAACTTTGACAACTGAAGTTTAGGCAGATGGAAAGAAATCACCCAGAATTTTTGCAGCTTCCGCAAAATTTAGGAAAGATCTATATAAGATGGGGCATACTTTCCAAAGAAAAAAATGTGAAACGAAGAGAAACTGGCTTACGCTATAAAGAAAAGCCTTTCTTGCTATATCCGAAATTGTGAGCTGACTTTGTCTGACACAAGAAAATTAACCAAACATTAGTTGTAAAAACCTTGTGGCAACTCAAATAGATAAGTAGTAAAACCTGAGAATTAAATAAGTAGACTATATGAAAAAATAGCGAACCAACAAAAATTCTCAAAGAGAAGTAACACAACCTCGTAGTACAATTGCTGTTTACAATGAAAGATCAAGTATTCTAGTCAATGTACTAGAGTTGCCAAAATGGATAAACATGACAAAAGGACAGGCTACATCCTACAAATGATGAGGGATAAGTAGGTTACTACCAGATGGCTGATAAACTGATTCGCAATATATATAATTAACAAACGGACATTTATTAAAATGTGTAATATAGAATAAGACTACAGAGGTGAAGATCAGGTGTTAGACTACAAGAAATATAGAAAGCATATCAAGCTCTTCAACCTCGCCAAGATCAGTCAAACAATAAGATGGAAGATGCCTGTAGCCACCAAGAAGACAAGAAAACCAGTCTACTAAATTTGGTATCATCTCTTCTGCAGTGTGGTTATCGTTTTGGAAGTCAAGATATACTTTGTACTTTCTATGTGACACTCCTGTGTATCTTCCATTGCGCTTATCTAACAGTAACTTAAGCTTAGTTTAGTGAATAGAAATGCAATTTAACCCTTTTATCATTACTTAAAAATAATGGGAGGCACACTTCCCTTACCACAATTTTTAGATCTTTTGAATTGAAAACATTAGCGACAACTAGCATAATTGGTTCAAACTGAAAAGAAAAAAATACTGTGAGCAGGAATATGAACTTTGATTAGCTCTGTGATATTCTTTGGTTGGTTTAGGATCAAGGAAACAATTTGGTTATGTCATCCCTCGTCGCTTTGGAAAACCAAATAACTAATCCACCTCCTAAGTCGAAAAATTGTGTTAAGATAATTGTTCTTAAGAACAGCTAGATAGCAACCTTTTTTTTGGGGGGGTTCAATTAAAATACCAAATCCAAAAGAGAACTTTTTTTTGAAACTGGTAAATACAAAACGGAAGAACATTAAAATGCAACAACAAATCAGTAGCTTACAAGTCAAAACTAGGGTATCCTGAATGTTATAAGCTCTGATAGAAAGTAAAAACTGCTAAGGCTTAACTCACCCTTTCAAATAATGTTCTTGCAGCTGCGCTTTAAGTTGGTGATCAGCTAATATTCCGGATGAACCAAGGGCTGAGAGCTTTTCCTTCAATACAGATGCTGTTCAGGATCATTAAGTTAGAACAAGAAGGTGAAGATATAAATCAGTCACTTAATACCACAGTCATATCAATGTGATCGCAAGACCTCCTATAACCACATTTAGAGTACATTTATCCCCAAAACACCATATTTTTGGATTACAGATTACTTTTTTCTTTTTGATGGCGTATTGATGATCTCAGGCTCCGCTAGGACACATATGCTATACAGAAGTAAAAAAAACTATAGAAAAATATAGTCCTCTACGAAAGACACACCATCTTCTACACTAATAAGGACCTTGTAGGTCTCAGTAAAAGTTGAGCAAACTCAAAAAGCAACATACTGATTGCATATTCTAAGTGGAAAAGAAAATAGCAGCAATTAGCAAATGCCTCTGTCAGTATCAATTGAAAATCAGATGGGGAATAAAAGTAAAAACAATTAAGAACACTAGGTGCATGTAAGCCTCAGAACACTCATCCCCCATCAACAACCCAAGATATGTTAAGCATTTAAAACAGAACCAATTACATGCATTGAAAGATCATTGCAAATTCTATTATTTCCAAGATCATGTGCATAGAACCCACAACAGTACAACCCCGTAAAAAAGTTAGATAAGTTGGTGGGATCAGAAGAAGGGTAACTAATTGTATCAAAGATTGTTGCCAATTCCGGAAATAATTTTCTCCGCAAGATCAAGCACATAACAACGACAACAATGCAGTCGCATAAAAAGCCCATTATGGAAACTGTATTATTCATAATTAGATAACTCTGTTAAATCATATTAAAAATTGAAGCCCAGGTCAAAGAGAGACCAAATGAAGAGCCGGCCAACATTTGGAAGAAAAGAAGACCTGACTTGATAAGCAAATCTGAACAAACCTTCATTCATTATATAAATGCTCTTGGATTGAAAGGAAGGACTAATAGAACTTGAGACTTGCAGGATAAAATGAAATCAATCCATGACAGCTCTAATATAAGATATGGTATTGAAATCTTTGGAGAGGTGTGATAGCTGATAAATATGGGGAAACGGAAGCAGGGTGGGGAATTAGAGATGCCGTTTTGGATGTGGACCGTAGAGAAACATATTTAAGTGATGGGATGATTTTAGTGTAAATATCTCATTCAAGGTAGGGAATGGAAAGAAAGCCAATTTGTGGGGACATACATGGTGTGGGGATGAAAATTGACATTCAGAGTTTGTTCAGAATATCATGCCGAACAGACTTGACGGTCCAAAAAATTAAGAGAACACCAAGTGGAGACTTTCTGAGATTTAGAAAGGATTTCGACGATTGGGAAGTGACTGAGCTTCAAAGATTGTTGGCCATTCTACATAGGCAAGCCATTTCGATTGATAACTCTGATGCTTTGTGGTGGGGTTTGGGGAATAGTGGAATTTTCTCTATTAAATCTTTCAAGAGAAGCTTTTGGTTAGGGTCTGTGTGATGCAATATGGATACCAGTCATACCACAGGTGCAGAGGAAGGTGTGTTTTCTCTCTTGTTTAGCTGCTAGGGCGGTGATCTTGACGGCGCAAAATTTTAGAAAGCGAAAGGTTGTCTATGTCAGTTAGTGTTACATGTACAAGGAGATGGGTGAAGACGTGGATCATCATCTCCTACATTGTGTCTTTCCCATGCGGTTAAGGTGGGACATGCTTCAGTGGTTTGGAACTTTTTGGGCAATGCCAAAATTGTGGAAGACTTGGTGTTTTGTTGGAGAAGAAGCCGTAAGGCATGTAACGTGATTCCTCTTGCGTTGAGTGGGTGGTTTGGAGAGAGAGAAGTAGAAAAGCTTTTGAGGGGGAAGAGTTGAGTTTTACTCAGTTGAGGAGTAGCCTTCGGTCTCTAATTTTCTTTTAGTGCACCCATAAAATTCCTTTGTATAGGAGAATGGGTGTATTTTGTAGAGAATCATGTCTTTTGTAAATTCTTTACTTTTTGGTAATACCCATTGTATACGGACAGTTTTGTGGCCATGTTTATAAATGAAATACTTTTACCTGATCTTTTAAAACAAGAAGATATGATATTGAAATCTAATAAGCGCAAGAAATAAAGCACAAAGCAAGCGCAAGAAATAAAGCACAAAGCAAAGTTCTTAGCACAAAGCAAAGTTCTTAGTTTAGAAATACCTGAAGATCCCCTTGCACCTTGCAGAACTGCAAATAATTGTTTCCTTCCATCCCTAGTGAAAGCAGCTCTATTTTTTCTATTGTCAGCACCAGTCAAACTCTGCAAACAAACACAGGAATGTCCTAAGAGTCAACACAAGTCACAGGTACCTGACATAAATTGAAACACTCACCATAAAAAGCAATGCAGACAGATTTAATTTCGGGTGAACTTCTAAAGCCCTGATACGAGGAAGTGGATAAACTGCTTCTCCTCCTTGCTGGGATAGAATTCTAGGGATGTCAATTGATTCAATTGCTGCAACAGAGAAGTTAACTTATCAACATATGTCAACAAACCACAAACAAGTAAAAAGGAAATGCATACTCCTATCTTGACAGACAGAGATATTAAAGTTCTAATGTGAAATACATATGTTGTTAATAGCAGGAGAACCCAAACCCCATTTGTGGTATTTCACTAGGTGTGGTGTTGTTGTTGTTGATAGAAGTAAAAAGAACAAGATATATGCTCACTCAATTTCAAGTTATACACAAATTTATTTGACTGGGCACAGAGTTTATAAAAGAAAAAATGACTTTTGAGACTTATGGTGTTAACTATTAACCATGACAATTCGTTGCCATGACTTCTGAAACTTGTGATCCTAAACATGCCACAACATTTTTGTGGCTATAAAAATATCTCAAAAAAGGGTAAAATGGAAAGTTGATTAAAATAATTTCTAAATTGAGATGGGATTGTTCTTTTTTGGAATGAACAAATACGGAAATAGGGTCACACAAACCGGAGAAAATAGCAATCATTGCTAGTTGGTTTGATCCAGAAAATACAACATAATGTACATAATATGAATTTACAAATGAATTTTGTATCATAAAAGTATTGAAGTTCCCCACTTGTGGGATTCTAATGGGTATGATGTTGTTGTTGTTGTAAAAGTATTGACGTTATGTAAAATATTTGCAATTTATAATTGGATAACACTTTCTGTTCTTTGATGTTCTAAATTTTTAATTTTCGATTTGTCCATGCCATCCTTGAATAAGGTTCTCTCTATCATTTCAATTTTATTGGATGTCCCCGAAATGAATGGTAAACAGAAGTCTGAAGCATGAAGCATCCAACAGTCATCCAGGGTTCGGGAAAGGACCACACCCCATTGGGGTGTAATGTAGGCCACCTACCCTGACCCAAGCACCAATGTTTGACTTCACGGCTCAAACCCGTAACTTATAGCTCACACAAAGATGACTTTACGGTTAGAATAGCTTTGCTTATAATCTCATCCAAAAAGAGCCTAAACTTTCAAATATGCCCTTTTTTTTTTTAATCAAGCAAAATGAGATTGCTCTTTGTCCTATTTCAGAAGGACTCTTTTAATCCAGCTTGAAACACCATAGAGAAACTTTTCCTACAAGTAAAAATACTTCAAGGGAAAACTTAAAATTGAGATCAACCTATGTTTTTACCAAAAATCTGAACGGATCATCTAAAAATATTTACTGCCTCTCGAGACTCTTAAAACAACTGAAGTATAAACAACTTCACCGAGGTGATCTCATGACAATTTCATCAGGCGTATCAAAGAATTGAGTGTACCAGCAGGCTCGAAAAAGTTTGCTTGCATGGGTGGTTTGTTGGGATTCAGTACCACCCTTGTTTTCCACACTTGAAGATTTCCGTCCTTGGACAAAGTGATGAGCAATCGCAACATTGGCAGCCAAGAAACTGATGCGATAGGTTGAGAACCTACTTGTGTACTGTTATTGCAAGCAAAACATTAAAATTGCAATCCACCTATGTGAAATAAATGTAAAATTTAAATATTTAAAATCAGAAATTGGAACTTGTACAATTGGATATAATTGTCAGAGTTGGTTTTCCCAAGTTTAATCAGCAAAATACATGATTCCAGGGTGTGATTTTTATTCGACATTTCCTTTCAGAATTCAGGGGTTATTTACCATGCACATATTTCTTTTTAAGAAAGCGCACTTCAAAAGGAAAATAAGATCTCAGTGAAAGCAATATAACTATTGAATAAGACTGAGCTGTCTGTGCGCTTTCAGAGAAGGAACCGCAACATTAGTCAGAAAACTCATGGAGTAAGATCTGGCATATTGGTTGCAAAGGTCCTAAATTGAGCTAGATATGAGAAGACATCAGAAAAGATAAAGATCACGGAAATTGTGAAAAATGAAATGTAAAGTCAGTCATAGCTGAATTGTACATCACTTACATTCCAATCATCATAGGCCTTTCAGTTGATACATCCCATGCAAGAAGAGTACCCCGTCTATCTCCGATAAAAAGCCATTCCAATGTTGGATGAAATGCAAATGCACCAGCACCAACCAGCTTGATAGTATTATCCACTATGTATGGCAAACAAAAGGACTTTCATTCAAGTTCCACTAAGTTCAAACTATCCAACTAAAGAGAGAACATACTAAGGGACTCTTTCAAATCTCACATTGTAAAGTGTAATGTACAGCATATGTATGGATGTTATAAGCTCGAATCAAGCCTTCAGCGTAAGCTACATACTGAAATCAAAAGGAAGAGAGAGAGGGTCAGATCAAATTGGCAGTCACAAACTTTGCCAGTCAATCATGAAATGGGAGGCTGTAATTCACTAAACATGTTACCAGAACAGGTAATCGAGGATGGCATGAAAGATTGACAATAGGTTTCTTCAAGTCGGTCTTTATTTTTGTTGGCGCCTTCCCACCTTCCACAGTTCCAACAACTTCACGAGGAGACAAATGGATCAGAAACACTTGCAATAAAATAGCTATTCAAGCGTGAAGAAATGCTCTGAAACTATCATTTGACTTTTGAAATGTAGCAAATGATGAAAAACTTTTTTAACACTGTGGTGCTAGTGACATTAAAGGAAGCGCTTTCAGCACACACCTAAACAATCATATACTTGGGAGCGCCAAGACTACCATTTAACTTTAGAAATGTAGCAAATGATGAAACATATTTTAACACTGTGGTGCCTGGCTAGCTTGCACACACCTCGACTATTCCACCTGCTACCTGTTACCTTCCATGACCACAAGTACCGTGTAACTTCGTCCACAAGGCATAGATAAACCTGGTGCTTTTTATCGCTGTTGGGGTTAAACCCTAGTCTCAAAGTTTTGCAAACGATAAGACACCTTCACAAACCACCAAGTTCTGACTAAGCTTACCTGTGACCTTTCTTATTTTTTTAATAGGTTATGGGAATACAAAGAAAAGAATAATGCAGAAGGAAGGAGGCTGCAGAATTGCTCTTTCAGGGATAGAATGCTTCAAAGCATGAGAGTGGAATCCAGAAGGACAAAATATCTCATCAAGAAGACCAGAGAGAGATTAAGGCGGAAGTAGTAAAATGTTGCAGCCATCGGTTAAACCACATAAAACAATATACAAACGCTCCCAAGGAAATACGGAAATGATGTGGTAGTGTTGATAGGAAACAATTATTGACTCAGCTATAATTGATGAATGCCAAAGGACTCCTTTGAAATGCACATCAGCATAACAAGAAGCAGAAAAGCAAAGGATAGATAATGCAAAGATCACCAAGACTGCAACCCAACAACCACATTACACAAGAAACGACAACACCACAAAACTCCTGGATTGCTCTGCAACTCCCACTGGCTGGATTACATATCTCATGTCCATATAAACCACACTCAAACGGTGAATAATTAAAATACTAATAACATAGGTGCTTTTAGATAATGAGTAAATTTCAAACCAAGGAGACATATACTAGGAACAGTTATCAGCTAGAAATTACTTTTTAACTCTAGCAATGCAAAAATAATACTAAGTATGAAAGAGGTGTCTATAGGCATGAGCTCCAACTAAAATTTTGACAAACCTGTCACACTCATCCTACGATGGAAACCAAAGAATACAACAGGTTGAAGAGGAGTCAATGCAAGATGAACTTCAGTATCAGAAGAAATGCGTTCTGTCCTCTTCTCAGGTGAATGTAAAACACACGTTTGCTCTGCATCAAAATCGCACGAACGTATTGTACAGTCCTGCAATAAGAAGCAAGCAAAATGAGTACAATTTTCATAAATGCAAGATTATAGAAAGACAAGTACTGACGACAGCAATATCCTAGTTCAAATACCCCAAATGCGGTACAAAGGAACAGGTGACATCATTGGAGCTTTAAACTCAAAAGTAAGAAACCATTGAAATTCATACTGGGGCAATACAACAACAACAACAACATACCCAGTGAAATCCCACAAGTGGGGTCTAGGGAGGATAGAATGTACGCAGACCTTACCACTACCTAAGTAGAGAGGTTGTTTCCTGGGAACCGTCATCTCAAAACCCATACGCAGAAAGGACTAGATATGACCAAAAGTAACTGTTAAATGTTTGCTAGCAAAAATTTATACCACAGATAAAAGAGGATAATAAAAATGCATGCTAGTCATTCTCAAAAAAAATATGCTTTACAAGGGGTTTAAGAACTCTTACAGGAATATATGAACTCCTGCATGCGGGGAAAAAGGTCGGGAAGCAAGAGCATGGAATCCAAATAATTATTTCACTAAGAAAATGATAACGTCTTTTGAACCCCGCACTACATTAGACAATATGTGACAGGCATTGATAGGGAAACCCGTTTTTTACCAAACAGATGTAGGACACTTGCAGATGAATACAGGCAAAGAATACATTTATACTAATATGAACGCTGTCAATCGTGCAGAGTATATATGGTTTAATTCCTGTGAAGAGCATTTTGCACGTAACCTATACAACCAGCAAAAGCCATGCCTTCACATTCTTTTAAGTATGCGAACAATTTTTTTTATTTCAACAACCAACAAGAGTGATCAGCAACAATATACCCAGTGTCATTCCACAAGTGAAGTCTAAAGAGGATAGGATGAACCTAGCCCTTAACTCTACCTTTGTGGGATAGTGAGGTTGTTTCTGATAGACCCCAGCTCAAAAAGAAAAAAGAAATTGAAGCAGGGTTGCTATAAAAGAATAATAAGCAGAACTTCTCAAGAAAATAATAATAATAATAATATGACAGCACAATAGAAAGAAATAAAACAAATAACGCATGATATCAGTACAGGCTAGAAAGGAAAAGACGAATAATAGTAATAAAGTGGCAAGATAGACGCAACCAAAGAAGCAACAGGTAACAACAAAACGGTAGTAGAAGATAATGTGCAAGTAACAAATAAGAATACTACTTACGGAGAAAATGGTAAGAGAGAGCCCCATGTCTCTCCCACATAAAGGTGCTCAACTACTTACTAACTTTTTAGCCTAATATTTGACCTACAAATTTTCCTATTTAGGTTCATGTCCTTAGTAAGGCGGAGGTGTGCCATGTCCTACTAAATCATATCCCTCCAATTCTTCTTCAGTTTATCTCTACCACCTCTTACACTCACTAGTGCATACGCAAGCCTCCTCTTCATCCGCCCCAATCATCTAAGCCTCGCTTCACTCATCTTTTCTTCCAAAGAGGCAGCTCCCACTTTACGTCGAATAACTCTGTTCTTAATAATATACTTCCTCCATTTCATTTTATGTGGCACTCTTTGATTTGGCACGATGTTTAGGGAAAAACGAAGACTTTTGAAACTTGTGGTCTAAAACAATCCTTAGATATTTGTGTGAATGTAAATCATTTTGTTAAGGATAAAAAAAAATTTAAAGTTAAACTATTTTTAATTATAGTAAGATGACATTCTTTTTGGGACAGACTTAAAAAGAAAGGGTGTCACATAAAATAGGATGGAGGGAATATCCTTTAGTATGCTCACACATGCATTTGAGCATCTTATCTACGCTACCTTCATATTCTGAATATGTGCATTCTTGACCGGTTAGCACTTTGCTCCATACAGCAATGTAGGTCTAACCACCGTTCTATAGAACTTAGTCTTAAACCTTAGTAACACATTCTTATCACACAAATGTGTGAAATTCTCATCAATCACCCTGTTACCTTGTAGTATGGACCCAAGATGCTTGAAAATTCTTCTCCTGAGTATAGCTTGTGTATCAATCTTCACTTCCACCTTCACCCCGTGCACTATGTTATCAAAATTGCACTCTACGTACTCAGCATTAGCCATGCTCAACTTAAAATTTTTAGACTCTAAGGTATTTTTCCAAACTTCTAGCCTTTCATTAACTCCTCCATTGCTTCATTAGTCAATATCATACCATTTTTAAATAACATACAACATGGTTCATCTCTAAGGAAAACAAGAACTAGCTAAGGGTTGAACCTTGTTGCAACACAATCATAGCCAAAATGTGTTCTGAGTCACCTCTCATTGTTCTAACTCGGGTCATGGCGCCATTATACATGTCCAAATTCCCTAATGTAATCCACTTGGTAGTCTGGTACACCTCTAAACTTCAAACATCTCCATAGAACCTCCTAGGGGACATTGTCGTATGCTTTTTCTAGATAATAAACATCATATATAAATCTCGTTTCTTATCCCTATACTACTCTAACAATCTCCTAACAAGGTGAATGACTTTTATAGCTGAGCGTCCTAGCATAAGTCTGGATTAGTTCTCAGAGATGCACACCGCTTCTCATCCTCATACGACCACCCTTTCTCAAACTTTGGTAGCTTGGCTTAATAGCTTGATGCCCGATTTCAGATATCACCCTTGTTCTTGTTCTTGTACAATGGAATCAATATACTCTACCTTCATTCTTCTGGCATTCAAAGCTCAATCAGACGCTTCAAACCAACTATGTTTGCATTCTTCATAAATTCCACTAGAATCTCATCTAGCCTAGGCGATCTTCCCCTCTTCATTTTATGAATCGTCCTTCAACCTTTGCATACTTTATGCCCCTACAATATCCAAAATCTCTACGACTCTCGAATTGCTCTAATTGTTCAAATGTGATATCCATGTCCCTCTCTTCATTCAAGAGCATATAAAAATAAGTTTGTCATCCCCATCTAAAGTATGCCTTTTCTACCAAAATTTCATTATTCTTATCCTTGATGCACTGCACTTGGTCCATATCATGGGCTCTTCCCTCTCACATCTTGCCGAGCCTATACAACTTCTTATTCTTGTCTTTTCACTTGAGCTTTTCATACAAATGCTCAAAGGCTATCATTTTAGCCGTCGTAACCACTAATTTTGCTTCCTTCTTTCTTTGTCTTATACAAAGAAACAAACAACAAAAAGACGCGGGAAAACCCAATAATCATATGTTATCATACAATTTCTATTGGGTATAATTTTGAGAAGCTTTTTCCTTGATTTCAAGGAATCTAATTGTAAAGAGAAAAGGAACCTACAGTATCATCAGTGATGTGACGAACTTGTCTGTTATGTCCAGAAGGGCAATAAGGTGGTTTTTGTTGCAAAATTATATGATTAAAAGAAACAAAGAAGATTTAAAAGAACAATAACAGAAAATTCCAGAGAGTTGAAATTCAAAAATATGATCTTTCAGGATAAAGTAATAAATAACAAAAGGTACTTATCAAAAAAGTTATAAATAAAAAAGCATAGAGACAAAACACTGAATAACATAGAGATTCAATGTGCTGAATAGTGAAGAAAACATTATATCATGCCTCAGTTCGATTATCTTTCTCTATTAATTTTTTTAATTGTGATTCTAGTCGCATGTCCTTACTAGTTTCTGAAATTTGTCAACTCTCCAAATTGGAATCCTAACTTTAGCCAATAAGATAGTCCTTCTATGAATAACAAATATCTTTACAATAAAATTTGCAACTTATCGGAGCCAATGCACAGAAAAGAAAAGAGCTTCTTTTGTAAGGTAAAAGAAAGAAGAGCTAAATGAATAATGTCTGATACTATCACTAGAATGCTATATGTCAGCAGCCCAGCACCCAACCCTTGTCTCGAACAAAGAAAACTACAGTAATCAAATGCTCAGTGCAAATGGAAGTCTTTTGTATTGTTGTATTTAGTCATCAGCCTTCCTAGACAAATAAATCACTGATAAAACTTAAGCATTGAAACGTTGCCAGTACATCACCATGTAAAGCATTTTCTCATGGTTTCTGAAGAAATAAAAACTGAAAATCCATCAAACTACTCCCATCCTAGAAATAAGAAATTGTTCAGTTAATTGTATTTGGGGATTCAATGTTAGCGCATAGCTTATGCCGTGATTTTTCACCACACTTAAGTTCATCGCAACACCACTAGATTCAAATGTAACAAGTGTTATCATTTGCAGGTTTTAACAGAAATCATTGAGAACTTTGAAGATATTTAATGAACTGACCTCAAGAATAGCAATAACACAATGTCCACTTGTTGGACTATAAGCCATACGAACAACAGGGGAACCAATTTCTATCGAAGCAATCTTGCTTCCAGTAAATGCATCGAATTCTGCCCATTTAAAATATACTCAGCATCATCATACAGTGTATTAACAGAACATAAAGCATATGTGATTCTGTTTCAATTGAAATTCTATTCTTTCACAAAAGCTGTAAATAAGAAGGGTGTTACCAATTATAAAGCTCCCAACGGCGACAGCGAGAAGCGCCTGAGTGGGATGAAATGCGGCGGCGTGAGGCTGTAATGACTTCGAACTCCGACCAACATGCCGAAGATCTAAATGCTGTAGCGTCGCCCACTCCATTGATCCACCCTAATTCAACTAACCGTGACCAATTTCAACGAATAGGTCAAGATGAACGGTTATTGATTGAGGTTTCAGATCCAGATCATGAAAAGGAACGGATCAAATTTGAGATCAGATCGTGAAAAGCTTTGATAAAGGAACTTAATCTTGATATTAATTAATTACAGAAAAAGGGCTGAAGAGCGGATGAAGAATCTGATGCGAGATACCTGCAGGATTGTAAGAACAAGAAGAAGAAAAATAGAAATTCCTGCTTACAAGGTTCACAGTTGCTGAGGGTTTATTGGCAAAAAGAAGAACTGATAGTAGTAATTTTCGTTTCCTCAAAATCTTTTGTATAATATTGATCTATTAATCTAGTTAACAATGTAATTACCAGTTTGAGCATGCAAAATTTTCACCTTTTGTAGAAAAATTTTCCACTTTATTTCACAATCACCATTTTGATCATAAAAATTCTAAAATATAATTTGAAAAAAATACTAGAACCCATTAAAATAACAACACATATCTAGTAAAATCCACAAGCAGGGGCTAGGAAGGTAAAATGTACACAGATTTTATCACTACCTCATAGAATTAGAAATACAATAAAATCAACATATCAACGTAGAAAAAATGACAACACAAATATATAAATAAGCTAAAAGTAAACAAATATAGGACTAATAATGACAACATACAATGTGAAGACATTACTAATCCTTCTAACTTATTATAACACAAAGTCAATTAAGGACCTACCCCTACTAACCTATTAGCTCTCTACTCTAATACGCAATCTTCACTCTTTTCTATCTAAGGTCATATTCTCGATGAGATGAAGTCTCGTCATATTTTGTCTGATCACCTCCCCCAATACTTCTTCGATCTACCTCTACCCCTCAATGTATCCCCTAGATTCAACCTCTCACACCTCCCAAATCAACGTAGTCTCGCTTCTCTTTTTTTTACTTTCATTTTTGTAAATTTTTATTTACCAAATTTACCTTAAATTTTTGTTTTTATAAAATAACTGTTATTTAAATTATGTGATTGAACTCCTTCAGCTCCTATTTCAATTTAAAAGATTTTAAATAAATATTTTCATGGCCAAATGCCCACAAAATTTGACCCCAAAAGATGGTATTTATAAATTTCGTCTATTTACATCAATGCTGTGAATGATTCAAAATTGAAACAAAATTATTTAACCATTTTAATTTGCACTAGCATTAAATTAAAGTAGAAAACTTTCAGATGTAAATTTGTTTTGTTAGGTTGTTTGAACTGTAACAATAAGAAGTACGATGTTAATTTAAAATGATCAATTGTATAAATTTTTATTATTAATAAAATTCTATTTAGATAGTGTTTGTCTAAATGTCCAGTAAAATATAATTAGAAATAATATTTTAATTTAAATTTTAAAAAATAAAAAGATAAAAATAATAAAAGATCGATT
>DF357223.1:287368-297909 GCA_000787875.1 Solanum virginianum
TTTGTGGAAATTGAAGATTTGAAACCTCCTTTGCTTAAATTACACATTCAAAATCACTATGTCAACTTAAAATAATATTTCACTTGAAATTAAAATTCTAAATATAATTTTCCACAGCCAAAAAAGGTTTAATTATTATGTTAATGTAGGAGATCAGAAAATAGAGTTCAATTAGAGCACCCACTGTTACCTATATTGTGATTCAAATGAATGAATCACTTCAATATATACATCTAAAATACTGGACTGATGCAGCAACAAAGTCTAAGGACAAAATACTATACTATCTCATGAATATCTTGTCTTGCTGAAATAAACATTAAAAAAAGAAGTCATATTGTAGAAACATTTTAGCCCATTTTTACTCAGAAAATTACAACCAATATCTTTGGACCGTCTAATTTACAAAATATATTTTTCTTGAATTCCAAAATTCTCCGCCTTTTCTCAGCTTACACGATCTATATAGAGTCTATATTTTATACTTATATACATATTAGGTTATACATATGATACACATACATATACAATTTCATGTACATGTAGTGTATACTTTGATCTTATTTAGTAAACTGGATAGACGAAAGATATATATTGATAACTATCCCATTCAACAGTCCTTCTTACTTATACAGTCGACCAAAAAAAAATCAACCAAATGGCCGCAAATAGATGTAATTTATCAATAATTTATAAAGAGTATATAACTATGTATACATGACACAAACACACACGCATATCCACATTCAATATTTTTACAATATTTACATAAACATATGATGTAGAACTATGTATCAGAGATGTATATGGATATATATTATTTATATATGTTTTTTTTTTTAAAATCAAGTTCAACCCACTCAAATCTCCCTTGAACAAAGTAAAATTTTAGATATGAGTTTTTCTCGTTGTTTCAAGTCTTTTGGATGTAGTATTCATTCGTAACGATTTTTATTTGGGACTTGCTGAATTTTCAAATTATGTTTTTAAGAAGCTCTTATGGATGAGTCTTTCAATTCTGACCAAGTATCACATATAATCGAGTAAGAAATTTGGAGAAAAATAGGCTTTTCTTATATGAATTACGCCTTATGACCTATTTTATTTGTTTGTGTGTTTTTCCTAATAAAAAATACTCTTAAAATAAAGAAACATATCACACACAAAACAATATTGCTCACAAAATGTAGAAAGTTATGTTTTATATATGTCCAAATGAACATCAATATATATTATTGTGGGATAACTATGGTTCTGAACCCTAGATCCTAAAAATCCTCGACCCTCAACCCTATATATATAAAATTAGCATAAGATAATTATCCTAATACGTCATACATGATTATAATTATCCTATTATTGGCCAATCAACTCAGTTTTAATCCACCTAAGAGATATAAACGGATTTTTACTATTTGTCATTGGTGAGTACGGTGCTGTCTTACTGCGTCGGCAAAGTTAGAAATGAAAGGCGTGCACCGTTCTTTAATTTATTTGGATATAAGTGGTGGAAAACTGGGTGGCCTATCCCTTTCGATCTAGGGAGTTGAGTTCTTGTTTCTTAGCCTTTTATCTCTATGTACATGTAAGTGCTTATAACTTGTGAAAGTCACATTTAATTTCTGACATTTGTGGCCCAATCAACTATTCCCTTGGGTCAGAACTCAGAAAGTTTTCTAGTTTCGTCTACTTTGACTTCAGGATGACAAGATCTACAGTAATTTGGCAAATTATATATTTACGAGTATTCCCATGATATGTTTTCTTCACGTTGGATGGCTGGCCGTATTTTTTCCTACACAGCCAAAAGTTGTGCCCAAGTTCAGTACCTCTTTCTTTCAAGTTAAGTGATAAGAGATTCTCTTGCTTTGGACATACCATCACATTAATTAGTGTGGTAATACAACTTCTCAACAAAGATATAACCAGGAATTTTCAATTATATAATTTTAAAATATAATTGACTAATAAGAAAATGGTATTAGAAATCTTGAAGTAATTTGTAAAGTTGTTGTCATATGATCAAAAGATCACAGGGTGAAGCCTTGGTCCTACCCCGAACTCTGTGCATAGTGGGACCCCATTCTCATTGAGTTCAGGCCCCAATTAATAATAAAAACTCACCCATTTGGTTTCATATAGATAAAGAAATGAAAAGATGGAGCAGTCATGGTCTATACTAAAAATTTTTTCTTAGATAGAATGAATAGAAAAAGGAGTGCTTGTGTGATTTTAGTAATTACAAGAATTTTTTTCTTCGAAAAAAATCTCCTCCTTTAATATCATGATTGGATCTATCAGGCCAGATCATGAGTGAATAAAAAAAAAAAATCAAATATGAAATTTATTGTACATAAAGCAAATCAAAATACAGTAGGTGTGAGTTCACTATATTTATATGTTAAAGATTGACTATCGGATGTATCCTAAGTTCGACAAAAAAATATCTATAAACTTAAATCTTGAATTGGCCAATAATTTTCACAACCAATCGACTATATATATTTAGCAGTTGTTTTATTATGTGTTATGTGCTAACCTTTTCCTTTATTCATTCTCCTTTATACACGTAGTTGAATAATTTGGTTGGTTGAGCTCCTTTTAAATTGTAACTCTATGTCTAATCAAAAAAGCATATGTCGGAGGAAACTTGGAATTTAGGAAAAGGATTTGAACCTTTTGGCCTATCAAGGAACTGGATTTTAGTCGATGACAACGTGGATTACATAAGCAGCAGGCAATTATGACATGGACATGAGCATGAAAAGTGAACACTTCGTGCTTTTCTTTATTCTCCCTCCCATATTTATATTAAAATTAAAATTCAATAGAAAATCTCACATTTTAACTAAAAATAAATACTCCATACCCAATCAAGTTCGAACTCAAAATCTCTAGTAATTTCAAAATTCTGTCAGCTGATAATTATTCATCCGATCCTTGTACGTTACAACAAGAATGAGACAGAACAGTGTGAAACATTCTTTTATACTATCATTCTTCTTTTGAATAAAAGCTGATTTAATCCAAAAATAAAGTTTTTAGAACTAAGCCTCTATTAGCATAGTAGTAATTAAGAGTTGCCTCCTTGCTTGTTTGTCCAAAATGAAGTTATTTAATTGGTACTATAAGATGTTTTTATGTTTTTTTATTCCTAACCAATTATTTGGTGGGCTGCATGATGCAAGTGGTACATAGGGGGGTGGGGTTCAGCTGAATGATAAGTGGGACAGGTTTCTCTCTGTCATAGTTACTTGGTATTGCATCTGTTCTTTGGTCCTTACTATGGCAAGTGGTACTGCCTGGGTTCATATCCATACTCAGCATTCATATTTAACCTTCTTTCCAGATCTTATCTATTTTTTTTAAATAATCAATACAATCTCAAATTAGTTCAAATCGACCGTGTAAATATTATTGCTAGAATCATCAAATTCGTCAAATATCCATGGATTTGGCAGTAAAGTTATCATTCCACAGCTCCTTTTATAGAAATCCATCAAAGTTGAGATCGAATCTCACATGGAACAATGTTTAAAGAGGCTTATATTACTGGGTAATGAAAAATTGCTTCAATTTATATATATTTTTCATTATTTTAATGCGACAAAATACTTCATAGTTTTTCTACTACAATTAGAGTCTGTTTAAATTGATTTTTGGTATAACTTATAAGCTAAAAATTATAAGTTAGAAATATATTTGTCATTTTGATTTTAAGATATGTGCTTATAAGCATTATTTTTATTTTATTCAAGCACTACGAAACTACTTAAAATCATCTAAAATAAGCTAATCTAACAGGCTCTTAGTAAAATTCTGCCTTTAACATGATAAGAAATAATGTCATAACTTTGATCTTATAAAAAATAAGATTTGTACACCTAGATGAATTTAAACCTTACTTTTATTTCAGGCGAACAATTTTAAATTTTATAATATTACCACGTAGGATGAAAAAAGATGACTACAAAAAATAATTCGACTATAGCCTTTTTCATCATATATTTAAAGTTCCTAATAGATGGTTCAAAATAATTGTTATTTTTAAAATAAAGATATGGTTGAGTATATTCTTCAATTTTGCACTTTAGTAAAAGAATTTCTTAAAAAAGTATAGATATTGACTAATCAGCATAAAAGACGTACCTCAAAATCATATACACACACTTCCTTAGATTAACTCACATCAAACAATAAATTAATAATATACCTCTTCATCACATAAATACCCTATTATTTTTACCTTTAATGAAATGATTTTCAATCACTACAAATATTCATAGATGATTTTAGATCACAGACTTCAAAAATCTTCGTTCTTTTCTTAAATACCGTGTTAAATTAACCAGTGCTACGTAAAATGAGACGGAGAAAAGAATAGTTAAAAGCACAAAATTTCTTACGAGGTGCGTGGATAAAAAATGAAAAAGTGAATTGGACTGAGGTAGTAGTTGACAGCAGCACAATCATTGGGACGGAAGTGAGAGTGTCCTAGTCCATACTTTCCATACATACACATATTACCTAATTTGGAAAAGAAAGTTCGTCCAATTAAACGATACATTGCCTATTCCGTAGGAGGCAGAAAAATTGAGAAAGCGACGCACAATTACCCCCACTATAGATATACACATAGTGCGGGGAAGGTTGAATTCCTTCAACAGAAAGAAACTTTTTCAGCTGAATCATTTGAAGATGCGGAGCATGACGAGTTCCGCCTCATCCAGAGGCATAGCTGCCATTGTGGGCGTTGGGCCTAATCTTGGACGCTCCATCGCTCGCAAGTTCGCTCACGAAGGCTATACAGTTGCTATACTCGCCCGGGACTTGGGTAATTTCGACTTTCCATATAACTTCATTTTGCAGATTATAGTTACGGGACAGTACGGTGTCTCATTACTTTCTTGCGGAGTGGTTTAGTACACTATACCTTGTTAGTACTCTTTTCATAGCAGTAGCTAGTGTCAGCAATGTTTCCGTATTTTTCTATTACTATTTGTTGCTTCTTCTACTTTAGTTATTTCGTTACCTATACTGTTATGTGATAGAGAAAACTTCTATATGATTCTTTTAAATTTTCTTAATTGCTCTTATGCGTGATACTTGAGCTCTTAGGATCTTTCAAAAACATCATCTCTAAAAATTGAAGTAAGATTTGTGTACATTTTATCTTTTCCTAATTTCACCCCTGAAATTTCAGTGGGCTGGTGGTTGATGAATTGAAATGTTAGAGTTGTACTAACATGAGGTTTATAACTTATACATGGACACCAATTATTTGGTGGGCTGCATGATGCAAGTGGTACATAGGGGGGTGGGGTGATTTACGAAGCGTAAGAGAGGCATTTGAGGGAGTTCTATCACTGGGTTTTGTGGAAGTCTTGGTTTACAATGCATATCAGCCAGTATCTTGGAATCCCACTAATTTTACCAACATTAGAGTCCAACAATTTGAAAAATCTATTGCCGTATCATCCGTCGGTGCCTTCCAATGCGCTCAACAGGTCCCTAAATCTTACATACGTTCACCGCCCTAAATTTTAATTTTAACATTTGACGGTTCTTTAGTTTTAATTTTTTATTTGACATGTTTTAAATCACAAAATTCAAAAGTATTATCATATTTACTTTCTTAAACTCTATATCTAATCTCAAATCAAACAAACTAATTAAAACGAAAAAAGTATGCACCAGTAGGATGTGTGAATTGAAAGTTTGTTGTATTTCAGGTACTACCAGGAATGGTGGAAAGAGGAAGAGGAACGGTTCTCTTCAGTGGTTGCTCAGCTTCTCTTAATGGCTTTGCCGGTTACTCTGAATTATGTAAATTATTATTAACTACTACTACTTATTTTCTTCTTTTTGGGGATTTTCAATTTTTGGTTTGATAATACTAATATTAATGAGTACATCAATTTTTCTTTAAAATGAACTGCATCAGGCTGTGGGAAGTTTGCAATGAGAGGTTTATCCCAATGTCTGGCAAGAGAATTCCAGCCACTGGGAATACACGTGGCACATGTCATCATCCACGGCATCGTCGGCGCACCTCGGTACTACTCCACTTGTCCACTCATATATTCCCTTCTCATCCATTTTGGGGAAAAAAAACTTTTCTGCTTACTAAAACTCTCTGCTTTTACTTTTAAAATATGTTTTTTTTTATCCAAGAAGATGCAGGAATCCTTGTTATATTTGCCTGCCTGGGCAACAATGACAAGTGATGATTTTGGATTGTCTTTTCCATGAGAGGGAACTCATAAATATTACTTATCAATCTAATCTTGTAGCAACAGAATATACTCATAAATGGTGAACAGAAAGAAGTCAGCCTTAATAAAGACTGTGGACCAGAAAGATCTAGTGAAATTCTTTAGCAATAATTAGTAGAATGTCGATGCTACCTACTAAAAGGCTTTTGATGCCCCAAAAAAGCAATTTTACTTATTATGCCCTATTGGGGCATGGATATTAATGGAACAATTCGAATTGCCAGTTGCCTGCCCTGTAGATACGACTAGGTAAATGTGGAGTTAGACATAGATGGCTAGCCTGTTAGAATCATACAACTATTAGTAGCTCATAAATTTAGTTATAAGAAAAGGTATGAGTTATTGAATGTAGAATAAATTATCAATGGTTAAATTATTCAATTATTAGCTATTTCACATTTCATTCTTTATAAAATACTATAGAGATTCCCTAGTAATTTATATATGTATTCCTTAGTTATGTGAGATTTTAAATTGCAAACTAAATACATGAATAAATTATTAAAGCTACTATTATAAAGAAATTATACATGGATGAATTAAATTTCTTTTTTTCTTGCTACCAAACGATTAGTGGATTCAAAATGAGTGTAATATGTATATAATTTAAATTTTTCGCCTATGCGTGCATCCTTTGAGCCGGAAGCATGATAAATGGATCGACCTTATAGCTGTGTTCTTCCAACGAAAAAATTATCTGATCGTCAGCTTGAATATATTTTATCATTTTATTTTCAATTGTAATTTATTGCAATTGTGTTATGTACTCCTCCTGTCCCATTTTATGTATCACTATTTTCTTTTTGATCTGTCCAAAAAAAAATGTCATCTTACTCTAATTAGAAACAATTTACCTCTAAAATTCTCCTTTTACCCTTTAATGAAATGATTTTCAACCACACAAATATCTAAAAATGATTTTAGACCACAAGTTTTCAAAATCTTCTTTTTTTTTCTTAAGTATCATGTCAAGTCAAAGGGTGTTGCGTAAAATAGGTCGGAGGGAGTATTACACCAATACTCTATAATGTAATTAGCATATGTGCAGATTAGCTTAGTGGTAAGTTGTGTATGCAGGGCGGCAACGTCGTCATCGAGTTCAGAACAAGGCGAAGGAGGGAATGGTTTGATGGACCCGGACGCGCTGGCACAGACCTACTGGTACTTGCACATTCAAGATAGATCTGCTCGGACCCAAGAGATTGATCTTCATCCCTCCAACCAAACATATATGTACTAGAAATGGCCTGCTAAGAAGTTGAGACCTTTTCAATTTAGTGTGGTATTGTGTGATTGATTGGGGTACTACTACATATATGTACATTTGATTTGGTTTGGAATTGTAACAAGTGAACTGGAAGGAATTAATGTGGATTGATGAATAAGATCTTAAGGAATTCTGTGACATAAATTAAAATCATGGAGTATAAATCAGGCAGGTACAGCTGTCAGTGGTCAGAAGTGGCATTCGTGTTCTAATTTAGAACACAAATCACTGACTTCTTTATGACGTACACCCTGACATATATATGTGGACCAAAGAAAAACATTAGTCGTCATCCATTTGGCCCATATGTTCATAGATGACGCAAACCAAAATGATTACTTTTATCGTACCCGTCTAATCTCAAAAGGCAACGATGCCAACACCAAACCCATCCCTAACCTTTCGTTTTTTTAGTCGGTTGTAAAAGGTTCGTCGGTTGTAATTTTGAGATTGAAACTTAAAAATTTAAAATTTTAAAATAATAAAATTTGATCATTAAATTTTATGGTCAAATTTAGGTCCACGAGCTGTTTCAGAGCAGAAACGTTGCACATCATCCTAACAGGTATATTTAATTTACAGTTTATTTGTATAATACTTGCGTGTAAATTGTTATTTGATTGGGCAAAAACTTCAAGAAATACATTTCAAATAGGTAGTTCAAACTCAACAATGATAAATGCAAAGTTTATATAGTAAACAATTTGACTAGCTTAGGACAATCTTGAATTTCTACTATACAACCTTCTAGATCAAAAGGAGATTCCACTTACTTTTTGATATAGAAATGTCTTTGAATTGAGAGATGGACGGAGAAGTATTCAGTCAAGTAAAACTACATAAAAAGAAGAATTTGACGATTGATATGAAATTTAATACTAGCAAATTAGTCTTCGTTTATAGTGTAAAATAATCAGTCAACCGTAAATTGAACGGGAATATAATTTTCACCTCTAAGCAAGTAAGACGAGCTCAGCAAAAAGATAAAATAGGAATAGAGGAACAGGATTCAACAGTTAACTCTGAAGTTGCCACACTCCTCTTGAATACAGAAGGAAGAATAATAACTAGAAAAGAGACCAGAACTTTAATATACCAATTAACGACAAAACACTTCTGCAAATTGCTGTACAGATACTTGAAATTCAACGTTTACTACAAGGCAATGTTCCAAATGTCAGTTTTAGACCCCTAGCTGCTGCTATATGCAAAGCACAAGCCAAGGCAAGAGAGACAAAAAAACTAAAAGTTCCATCTACGTTCATAGTTTACAAATGGGATCGAGCCAGATGATCTATGAGTACCCACCATGCCAGGGGAAAGCGGATAATACCTAGATTGAGGTACATACCTAGTGTATGAGGAATTTGGATAATTTCCATGACCATGTTGTGGGTGTTCTGGAGCAGGCAAAGTATGAGAGGGGTAAGAGCTTAAATGTGATCTTGGTGCCGAACCCCAGTTAGATGAATGCAAATATGGCACTCTTTGGCTGTAAGAATCTGATTCAAAATGATGGAAATTATTCGCTGAAGGATAATTGAACTGCAACGAGGCCTCCCTAATGGCAGGCACAAAGTTTGGAGTCCTCATAGGGGATATACTGTTTCTGGACTTTGCCAAATTCAATCTTCCTGGTGGATGAGACTTTCGCGGGAAGTGTTTTGTTCTTTTGCTTCCTGTCATTGCTTTCCCACGTTCATCAACAGAATAATTATGTTTCACATTGGTTGTCCGCATCATTTCTTTTGGCCTCCTATGATGATCGAGTTTCTGGCGCTTGTTACCTGCATGTACCAAAAATTACTTCAGAGTAAAAATAAAGTTTTAGTGTGTATCGAGTGAAAACTGGTGATGCATCAATTTAATTTTCATATAAGGCACCTTGGTTTTTAGAGGATGCTTTTGTCGGCTTTATTGATTTTGATTTTCTTTTAGCTCTAATCAATCTTGCTGCTTCTCCACGTTTGTGCTTCTCTGCAAGAACTTCTGGTCTTTCCTCTTCATCCTTCCATCTCTGATAAACCAGCAGCAAATATAATTTAAATGATGGAATATCTGACAACTACAGGTACTCCAGAATAGCTGCAGTTCACCTGTCTAAAAGTCTTCAATTTATAAAGGTTTCGTCCCTTCACGAGCAATGGAAAAAGTGGAGGTAATTGCTTAACCCCTTGGCTCCATAACACCTCAACCTTTTAATTACGAAAAGTAGATGGAGAAGTATTTAGCAAAATTTTACATAATGGAAGTGCACAAAAGGGTTATTAGAAGGATAATAGTGCTAGACTGCTAGGTGTTCAAGCACTACAATTGGTAGTCCCAAGTTGCATGTTTATATCCACAAACACTCAGTCCCACCCAGCAAGATTTCTACCCTTAAAGAGTAGGATATCTCTGTTAGTTGTTGTTGTATAGTCAGATATATCTGCGCTCTCAAAACTTACTCTTGAGCCTTACCGTAAAGGTATGCTGCTGTTTTGCAGAACCATAACTCTCCTTCACAATCCTACCAGCGATGGTTCTCTTCCCTATTTGTTTTCCACCCCTTGTCATCTTGTCAAAACTTCAAAACAAAACATGGTTAACCCAAAAGGCAAAGACCACTCTATGCTGAAAAAATGTGAAGCAAACAGGAGAATCGACTGGGTGGATACTTATTGTACACTTTCTGGGTGAATAATACAACATCTCCTTTACACACGTCACCTGCAGAAAGAATCACCATGCTAAATACTCAAAAGATCAAAACACAAAAGAGAAAATACAAGAAGCATAGGTGAAGCAGAAAGAAATTCTGAGGTGTCGTGATGCCAAATATTAACTACCGGTACAGTTTATGGTAAAAGATGATCTGGGATATTGTCTTTGACCATTTCCATCTTTCATCCTGTGTACAAATCAAGCAATAGGACTTCGCATTAGCACAGAAGGAAAAGAATAAAAGACAACAGGTAAAAGGAATAACACATTTCAAAATATGGAGTGATAAGATCAGA
>DF357223.1:297961-315122 GCA_000787875.1 Solanum virginianum
GATCAGATTTACAATTAATCCAAAACTAAAGTAAAAAATTGTTATAATATTTGCCCTCAAACCATGAAAATTAATGAAGCGTGGTGGAAGTTCAATCACTTATGCTGCCCTCTTTTACTTGTTTTATTCAGTGGAAGGACCAAGCTCACAGGACTATAAGCTATTGGTAGTAACAAAAATGAAACATCTCTATATGCAATTTATTAGCACATTGATTGAGGTGTCAATAGAAGAATCAAGTTCATGATTCCAGAGTCACTGTGGACATGTGCCACGAGAGCAGCCCTTCCTTACACAATGAAACAAAAAATTAAATAAAAGAGTAACAATGAAAAAGAAAAATAATATAGAAATGGTTGATGGAATGCCACAAGAGCAACACTTTATTAGAAATATTCAAAAATCCTGGTGCTGCATTCAAATACATGAGGTTTACATCTTACACTCAAACGTACCTCCAGTGCTCTATGATCCTCTGTATACATTCTTCTTTTGTACCTGATAACCTCAACCTATTCGATCGCAAGTATGCTTTATAGTCCATCAATGTCAGCTTTCCTAATCCTGCCCTTAGCTTCCTTAATTCTCCACCACCTATATAACAGTAACACAAAAGGTTATATATTGATATATTGACATATTAGAGATACCATAACTAGCCAATATACTCTGTTTGAAATTATTTGAGACAAAATTTGCTAATAATAGGAAAATTTTTATGCATTTGCCTACTCTGCCTTGAAAAAGATCTAGTTATGAACCCCTTAGAAAAATATACAAGTGCATCTTGTATAAATGTCATGATCCACAGTTCACATTATATTGATAATAACCCAAATTGTCCACTGAATAATAAGTAAATTTTCTTCACAACTCATTTTTACTAGTTCTATGATTCTATCCTCACCAATGGCAAGACATAGGATCCATATTACTTTGCACCCTTCCTTTCCATGTCCCCAGAAGCTTGTGTGAACAGTGTTTTGGATGGCGAAAGGCGACAAAGGTCTGCCTCGCCACAAGGCGATGCGAGCAGCGAGGTGCTCGCCTTTTTGAAGTATGGCATCAATTAACACCAAGAATTAAAATATTTAATTGCATATATAAATAATCAAAATCTCAATCTCAATAACATATTAGCAAATATTTCAATTCAAAAACTGAAAATAGATAGCAGATACTAAAAGTCTAGAACTTGAATGAGAAAAAAACAAAACCAAAGTCAATAGTGAGGGAAAAAAGGTAGAAGTAACTCTAAAGTCTGAAGAATATGGAGAAAAAGAAACATCGGATGATGAAATCTGAAGAAGAAAAGAAGAAACGGGTATTGATTGGACTTTGGAGTCTCCAAAAGGGTTTGGTTGGTCGCTGGAGAAGTCTAGTAAGGTCATTTCGTTGGAGTTGCGGTCAAAGTCTAAGAGTGCAATTGTGCAAATTTGAAAAGAAAACCCTAAAATTACTTTTTAACTTTTAAAACACCCTAAATTAGTCCTTTTTTTAAAGAAAATACAAAAGGCAACACCTTTCTCGCCTTTGTCGTCATTGTCGCTATGGCATCGCCCTTTGAAGATCACCTCGCCACAAAGCTAAAAGGCGATGAAGGGTCGCCTCGTCTCGCCTCTCACCATTGGCGACAAGGCGATCGCTTTTCACAACACTGCATGTGAATAACTAATATCAACTGGACTTCCATTTATAAAAAAATTTCCTGCTCACCTGGCTCCAATAACACAGGTGTTGCCTCAGCGGAATAACCCTTTCCACGCCATGCTAATATAACACCTTAAGAAGAAAGCACGATCATGCATTTATGCCAAAGTCATGGACAACAAGTTCCCCTTTATAACTGCGTGATCAACCAAGATAGTTGCTGCTGCTAACCGCAACAAACCTTTTTTGTAGCTCTCAAAGTCTCAGTCCCTTCTTTGGCTTCTCTACTTACTGATTTGTAAGTTACGCGCCAGGTGCAAAGACTAGGTCCATGGACTGTCACCAATGCATATTCTAACTTGTACTAGTGTATGTTTATCTAACAAAATTGATAGCTCAAGTTGGTCTTCGGCAAATCAAACTGTAGTTCAACATTTAAAACTTGCCAGTTGCCACAACATCAATGTACTAGTTATGATGGCTATGCACTTTTCTTAATGGGGGTATATAATCAAAAAAACAACACATGACCTTTTTCCCCCTACATTTAACCCAATTGAGCAGAAAGCAATTGACAAAGAACATAGGGATTTAGTTGACGAATAATCAATTTTCCCCAAATTGTT
Source organism: Solanum virginianum (assembly GCA_000787875.1). Taxonomy (NCBI): domain Eukaryota; kingdom Viridiplantae; phylum Streptophyta; class Magnoliopsida; order Solanales; family Solanaceae; genus Solanum; species Solanum virginianum. The sequence continues at coordinate 300,238 of DF357223.1, forward strand.
AAATTAATACTAACATCTAATTGTAGTAACAGAGCAACTTAGTTTACTTTAGTTTATCACTACATTTCCCTAAAGCTAAGAGAAGAAAATCCTCATACATTGGAGTAGGCGGCGGACTCTATCGGTTCCTGAATCCTCACCTTCCTCTTGGATATCCTCATCATACTGTTCTTGAGACGCAGAAGAAGAAAACTCCTCCTTATCTTCGGAATCACCGTTGCTCTCGCTCTCGCTGGCCGAATCACCCAAAAATTGATCATCATAAAATTTACAATAGATATGAACATAAATCATTCATATAGCCCAGCAAAATTAGTTTGAAATTGAGGCTTAATATTGGAAAAAATACCTCAAGGCGGAGTCATCAAAATCATCTGTACTAGCGGCATCAAAATCGTCATCCGATTCTGATAATGGTTCTGATTCTTCTGAGCTTTCTCCTTCTTCTTCTGCATCACCATTTTCATCTTCGGAAGAAGATGAAATCTCAATGACGCCGCGTTTTGCTCTACTCCTCTTCGCCATTCTCAATGAGAGTGATATTTGAGCAGAGTACCCGTTTCATTAAAAAATGCCCCAATTATAAGGTTCATTATTCACGAACGCTAGGTTTTAATGTTCTCTTTGTCGTCGGGTGAGAGAGGCGAAGCGACCAGTTTTGTCGTCGATGAAGGTGGCGTATCACTCAATCTGATATTGAGGGGAAAAGGGTACACTTTATGAGGAGGCGCGGGAGGGATGAAATAAGTCGTAATAGTTAGAAAACTAATCAAATAAAGGGTAATCATAACAATTTAATGCTAAATAGATTTTAAAGAATTGAAATTGATTTATCTTTTTATCACTTGTCAAAATCAAGTTGGTTAGTTTCAATGAAGCATTATTTAGTGATGGAGGAGTTGAGATATTAAGACGTTCGAACTTTTTCACTAGCATATGATGGACCTATACAACTTTAACATTCTTCATCCAATTTTTCAATATCTTCCTTACTTGAAATGAAAGCTCAGACTGAAGGAAAATTAGAAAAATCTCGGTTCTTTAAGGCTAATTTCATTTGGTCATCACTGTGCAGACGGTTAATAAAGGAAAATAAGTCAATTTTGCAATAGCATAGATTATAAGATCATTCAAACCATTGTTACGTTTCTTAATCAATGGCTATCTTCTAATTAACAAAAAAAAAAAAAGAAGAAAAATCACTCCTTTGAGCAGAAAACCAACTGAACAATTTGGTATCCTTCACTAAACTTCTTTAATAGAGTTTATGCCTCTTGCAAGGATTGGTCATTTCGAGCCACATTTACTCCAATCTAAGTTGAGAAGCAAGAAAAGAAAGTGGTGGAACTTCTAAACTAGAAAGACATGTAGACAACATTATACAAGGCAATAGTAGACATCAATGCATGTCCAACAGGTTAAAATATCTAGCGTGTGATCAAAAAACCAGCTGAGAAGAACTCTCACCTGCAATCAAACATAACTAACTACAGCTTTACAGTAAGAACTCTATATGCAGGATGCCAATGCTCTTGTAAAATACGTCGTCCAAACCTCTCATCCTCTCCAGGGAAGTTGTTCCCAAGAATCTCATACTAGTCCCTGAGAAAATTGAGATCTATGAAGCTCCAGAACGATGGTCATAAGTTAATCTACATCATCTCTTCGCTGTTAGCTCATTTGTCTGCCAAACAATGCATTCAGAACGAGGATGTGGATACACCATGTATTGAAGTTTTCTGAGTCAGAGGAGCTTGAATCATTGAACTTTTGTAATTGAACGGCTAGACACTCCATGCAACAGCTTTGCAAAACCAAGAAAACTGAGCTTTCCATCAGTGTGCCGGAGCCAGTCATGCAGAACAGCATGGACAGGAACCGAGGGGCCAAGACCAAGTTCCTGGACCACCAATTTGAAATTACATTCAGTTAGATTCCATCCCAATTACTTGCACACTCCGCTCTCCCGAAAACGAGACCATTATATAACAGACTAAGGCGTGGCAATAAATATTCAGAACAAAAAATGAACAGCATGATTACCGAAGCTAATTCTTCTATCATAATGGCCCTATTGCCTTCCTTCTCAAAGATTTCGTAGGCACAACGTGCATGTTGTTCCCACCGATCAAGAGCCTCAAGCTGATGAACGCTTAATGCAGCAGCACAAAATTCCTCAAAATCCATCCTCCTGTATTGCAGTGCATTAAGCTGCAAGACAAGGACAAGAAGAATTATTAAACCCTTAACAATGACAACACCAGTTAAATATTTAGTCAATAGGATCTCAAAATCTACCGATGCAAGAAAGTCATGAACGCGAGCTTCCTTCATTGCATCTGTTGCATGTTTCATCAAGGCCTTGAAAAATCATGAAGATCAGCAAAAACATGAAAGATACTACAAGAGACAATTAGACCGTTCTCTGTTGCAAAAGACATACCGTTTTAACCTTGTCGAAGCTTATGGTGCCATTGTTGCTTGGTTCTAGCAGTGCAAACTGCTCCTTCAAATAGAATAGCTCATCTACTGTCAATGTCTTTGACAAAGCCTGCAAGATTGTAAAAGTGACAAGGCCATGAATCCCAATGCAAAATATAAGTAAGAAATATCAGCAAATACTATGAGATACTAAGAAAAGCTTTTATTACTCAACATATACTCATATAGTATTAGTCTCGGAAGATAAAATGGGAACAGAAAAACTTTTCACAAAAGCATCATACACACCCGTAGTGCAGCTTTCCTAAGAGCAGAGGACCGCATGTAAGCCTTCATTAGTTTGAATATCAAAATATCCAAAGGCACCTCTATGTTGTGACTATTATTTATCCATGGATGACCTGAGACAGCAGGTTGTTCAGCAGTTTGGTGAAATTAAAGGAACAAAAAGAGCTTATCCAACATAACTCAAGAAACTCACACAAAGCCTGAGCTGCAGTCATTCTTTTCCGTGGATCTTTATTCAACAGACGTTTCACAAAGTCTTTCGCCTCAGAAGATAATGTGGGCCAAGGCTGTTCTTCAAAACTTGGATCAGCTTTGAGAACAGACCTAAATATCCCAGATTCTGTTCGAGCCCAAAAAGGACGGCTTCCACACAAAAGGATATATGCGATGACACCTATACTCCAAACATCAGCCTCTGTACTATAAGATCTATGTAGAACCTCAGGCGCGACATAGTATGCACTACCAACAATATCATTAAGTCTTTCATCTGAAAAGCAACGGAACAAGGCATGTAAACAATTGGTGAGCTCCTCAAATTTTATAAAAGGTAGTGCCTTTTTTATAGTCTCCTTTTTTTCTCAAGATGCAGTAGCGGACTAACCTGGCTTCACAAAATCAGACAACCCAAAGTCTATTGCTTTAAGTTGTGCACTTTCCTCCTTAGACGTGAATAAGAAGTTCTGGTCAATCAGAAAGCTAGAATTAGACAAAAAAGAGTCTGATAGAGAGGACGGCTTTCTTAAAAGATGGCATAGCTTCTCTAACAAGCTATACATTCAGCCATAACAAAACACCACGGCTGCATATTTGAGCTTCTCCGTCTCTTGTTAGCTAAATAAAGAAGTTCCTAAACTCTAACACTAGATAAAACAAACATCAAGTCTGCCTGATGAATAAATATATCTGCGCAACTTGAAACTGAGAGTGCACTTGGAATAATAACATAATCCAAGATCCAGTAGAGAAAGTCTTTTTTGGTCCAAAAAGAACTTTCATCTCTTCTACACAGGGTAAAATAACTAGATATGCTGAAATATTGTTCCCTCTAAGCAATCATAGAGTGAGAATTTTAATCCTCTCACCTCTGGCTTAAGATCTCGGTGCACCACACCTTGAAGGTGGCAAAATGCTACAACTTTCAATATTTGTATCATTACAGCCTTTGCATCATCTTCTGAGTACTTTCCACCTCTGCAGGACAAGAATACTACTAGTTAGCAATCCCTTATCACGAATTTTTGATTCCACGAAAAAGATATGTCATCAATTAAAACACAAGGTTCAGATTCAAAAATATTGAAACATAGGAAAGATCAAGAACTACCTAGAGAGTATCCTATCCAAAAGCTCACCTCCTTCACACAGCCTGAAATTTAACGAGATTAATCAGCAGCATTTCAAAAGAGAGGCATGATAAGGAAATTAGCAGATCAAGCTCCTGGTAAGAGCAAAATATGATAACAAGCACATACGTTTACTGAGAAAAAATAAACAGAACTGTCATGATACTTGAAACTCTGGTTGATAACCAATAAAGTATTCTCTCAAGCTGAGTTTGAGAGTGAACCCCATTGTAAATATAAATGTGATAGGAATCGAGTGACGAAGCTTACTCCATGACTATGTAGACATTGGTGTGATCTTCATATGAATCATAAAATTTTACTAAATTGCTATGTCCTGTCAAAGCTCTTAATATCTTCACCTCTCTTCTCACATCCTCAATGGCTATTGCAGTAGTCATCTGGAAAAGGAAAAAAATATGATCATATATTTCAGATAAAACACCTGAAGAGAATTAAAAAACCACTGACACACATTCCAAACAAAAATTGGAGTGTGGGAGAGGAGAGAAGCACATGCCAAATACATCACCAAGCTCTCATTAGCACACCTATTAAGGAAGATAAACTTCCCAACTACAGATATGATTAAAAAATGTCCATCCACAAACTGTCAGCTGCCTTGATTAGACAGACTGAGCAACTGATAACATTATTCAAGAAGATTTTACTTCTTTAACAACTACGACAACAACATTCCCAATGTAATCCCACAAGGAGGGTCCGGAGAGGGTAAGATGTAAGAACACGTTAAGAGCCCTTAAACTCTACAAAATGCATGATTTGGAGAGGAAGGGGAGGAGGCCTGTGGAGGAAGTGTTGTTGCTTAAAATACTGAAATAAATCCTTCTCCTTCTCGTGTTACTTGTACAACTAGAAGACAAAGAAAACACCTTTAACTCCATCTCTCCATTTAATTTAAAAAAAAAGAAGAGCTACTTTAGTCTGGATTCCATTCCTTTTCTCTTTTACTTCTAAACCAATCTAGGAACATGAACATCAGATGGAACTTACCAGCCTTCAGGAACAAACAAACCAAGCCATCCGACATCATATATGGACCTGCTTGAACCAGCTTTTGTAAAGTTTGTGAGTTTAGGCTTTCAAAAATATTAATTGTAAGGATAAGATCAGAAAATTTTGATTAAAAAAAAAAAAAAAAGTTCTTTGGGTAGGACAAATACTAGGAGTCTCGCCTCAATGATCATGTCGAAAATTTTGGGTTCCAAACTCAAATAGTAACTTTTTGGACATCAATGATCAATTGGAAAAAAAGGCACAATAACAGCACCCCTCTTCCTTGACTTCCCTTAGACCCTTAAACTGTTCTTGCTCTGTTCATCGCACCTAATTATAATGTGGATACCCTATTTACTCACAGTCAATCCCAACTCAGTGCATCTTATGGACAATTGAAAAGATAAGTTTCTGACTCTAAAAACAGTTCAATAAAATATCATACTTAGAGCACTGCAGAACTCGAATAGCTTCCTTGAAATAGTTGACAGCATAACAAACATAATCAAGAACATCATAAAGTATACCACTGCAGAAAACTTCCTCATTCCATCACTTCGCAGCCTTTAAACTAAATTGCCAAGAAAATTAAGCTTTGAACTTAAATCATCGACTATACCACCTAAGGAAACAGTAGATGATGGATCCATTTGGAAAACAAAAACTACAAGTGGTACAAAAAAGACATTTTCTGAAAATAGAAAGATACAAAGTCAAAGACTACAATCAGTAGAGTAGATCTGACCACTATTACTCAATCAGTAAAAAAAGAAAGAAAGAAAATTCCAACTAACTTTGACCACAGAGATGATAGACCATAGCAGTTCAATCAAATTTGAAAGAGAATGGAAGTATGAGAAAATGCCAAACCTTTGATTTGGGGATGACTTTTACGGCAACTTCTTGTCCTTTGACTTCACCTTTCTTGAACTTAGCTTTACAAGTATATCCAAAATGCCCTCTTCCAACTTCTTCTCCCAGCTCATACTTGTTCCCAAAATTCTTTGAAAATCCAAAACTCTTATCAAGCCCCGCGCCGCCTCCGCCGCCCCCGTTGCCAACCTCCGTTTCATTTACTTCGGGGATTGCAGATTCGTTCGGTTTCACGGTACCGTGTCTCCGGGCCAACACAGCACGGATGTGTTTCGCCGGAGAAGGCGGAGGAAAGGGCCGTTTAAAAAACCTCCGGGGAGTAGAATTAGAGCCGGCATTCGCCGGAGATCTCAACGGAGATTTCTTGGAGAACAAATAATGCGCCGGACTGGGACTGTAGAAGGGAAATAAAGGTGACTTCTTACCCACATCAGGTTCATCCTTTTTCGTCCTTTCTTGCTCCTCATTATGGTTCGGGGTAGATTTCACCGGAAGTATATCACCGTTGGAACCTGCGGCAATGTTGTCGCCGGAAATAGTTGAAGGTTTAGAAGTGCAAGCACCCATGGAGTTTCTCAACGCAATGTAGTTGAAGAAGAAAGGCAAGAAAAGATCAGTTAGCTCTCACAGTTGATAAATTAAATTGCATGAAAAGGAAATTAGAAGTATAAATTTGTTAAATGGAGGGTTTATTTGAAGTTTGAATTTGTGTTGAAGAGAGATGAAGAAGATGGATCTGCAGAGTGCAGATGGCGATAAAAAGGAAACGACGAGATGTTCGCTTTTTTGTCTGAAAATAAATTACCAGTAAAAAAAATAGTAAAATAAAAAAGGAAGAGAGATAGAAAACACCAATGCCATAAATCCTCTAATTAATTATAGTAATTAAAGTTTGAAGACTTAAATATGTTTAGTATATGACTATTTATGTTACGGATCAACGTCTAGAAGCTTCATTTTTTCTTTGTGGTCATTTTTTTATTTTAAAATAAGATGAAATTATAAAGGACGAGTATATAACTAAAAATTTTCTTTGACCCATAATATATTTGATCTGTGTTGAAAAAATTATGTGAAAGGGAATGTTAATATTTTTTTACCTCGATTTAAAGGTATATTGATTACAATTTAGAGCTCGAACTCTCCATACTTCATATTTGGTTACAAAAGATCATTTTTGAAAAATATTTTGAAATTGTTTGACATGCATAATAAGATAAATATTTTAAAATTAAATTTATACTATATTTAGTTGATAATGTTATATATCGCGTTTAATGATGGATAAATTAATTTTAGAATTATAATCTTAAGATTATAATTTCAGAATAATTTTATCCATGAACCAATTACTTTGTTATATAATTCATATCTTATCCTATTTGTTTTAATTAACTACATAATTGTTGCATATGTATATATGTTACACTTATTCTAAACTTGATAGATATTATAGTTTTATTTAAACGTAGAAGTAAATATTCGTGTTATAGACAAATAAATATTCATGTTATAGACAATTTAATCTAATCAATATAATATAAAACGATGAGTTAAAAATGAATCTAAACTATTCTCTTTTTTCTAGTTTATATCTAAACTATTAGAAGAATGAATTTCATACCTAAAAAAAAAATAGGTGTATTTTTTAAGTGTATTTGATATGAGTATATTTTTGTCACTTCATTCTATAATATAGTTCCCTATTTTAAAAAGAATGACATGAGTTGACCTGACATGAAATTTATTTAGAAAACATATAGCAATTATCAAAATCATATTTTTATTAGGTACACTTTCTCTTTGTAGTATTCCACATCTTGCTTATTTTTAGTCCAAAGATGGAATTCTTAATGATAGCTGATGGTATTCGGCTATTCGCCAACTTTTGCATTAATAGCTTGGGCCACGGCCGAATTAACTATCAAGAAAAAATTTAGTCTTGTGATTATAAATTAAAATTATATTAAATATATTAAAATATTTTTAATCTTGTGATATTAAATATATTACGTAAAAAGATAAAAATTAAATTTTATAAAAAAAAATAACTTTTTGAAACAAACAAAAAAATAAGTCATTCTTATTTAAATTTTTAAATAGGGGGAGTAATAATTATACTATTTACTGAGAGAAGTGGTTTAACTTAAGTTGGGTTATACTTACGTTGAACATAAACTAGTCATCTGATTTGTTGCTTAGAATAGCAAATAATTAATGATTAAAGTATCATCGTCCAAAAAATAATACTCCACTGAAAAATTAATTGATTGGTAGCCATCTTGTTGAGCTCCACGTGTCGCTACTACGATGGGTTTCAATCATAGAACTTGAATATTTTAAAAGAAAAATCAAACTTATTCAATTAGTAGCTCTAAAGGATAAAATAATTAATCATAATTTAGCAAGTCATGACTCGCAAGTGTAGAATATATATTTTTTTTATTTTCAATAAGGAATCTCACTGAATAAATCTCATTCCACTATAATAATTTGTACATTACATTAGAAAGATTTATGATAAAATTTAATTTCGATAAGCCATAAATCACATGAGATAAATTATACTTTTTTTTTATTTTAATTGAATTTTTGAAGTAATACACATATATTAAAAAAATATTCAAAGACAAAATTTACATCATACTTTCCATTATTGTCCTTTATAAGACCATAAATATATAGTGTTACTTATCTCCTACAAAATATAAAAATTCAATAAATAAAAGGACAAATATAATTAAAAAAATTCAAACATTTACCTTTAACTTTGAAAGTTTAAATATTTTGAACATTAAAAAAACCTAAAAAATTTAATGAATTTGGAATGAAGAAAGTATTAGATAATTCTCATGTGATAAACTCAATCTAAAATATATATATATATATATATATATATATATATATATATAAAAGTTTCAATTTGAGATTTTTATTTAAAAAAATTCTTACTCAATCAACTCGATTGTCCTCTTTTATTTGGGTTATTGGATTATAGAAAAGACAAGAAAAGTGAGATAAGATTGAGACAAAACTAACCTACGATTTTGTCTTTAAAATGTTATAAATTTTGTCAGTTAGTATTTGGGTAAAACCAAAGAAGTGGAATAAAGGGACAATTCTTCTGTTTTGGCATGAAGTACCAAAGGAATCCACACCTTCCAAGTTTTCACCACTCTTTCTACTCCTCATTTCAATACAATGCCCTTTCTTTATTTTTAAAATTTCTTGGAATTTACAGGCTCCTTCAAATATACTCATATGTATTTGAATTTGATTTACCAAATACCAATAACAAATCAGAATTGCTCCTTTGCCATAACGTATCCAAATAAAAAATTTCATTACAAATATTCAAACTTCGTAAGTATATACTTCATTCACTTTTACTTATCAATTGTTTTTAGGATGAATGACTTATCACTATCGACAAATAAAAAAAAGTTATTTTTTGTTATATTTGAGTAGGGGTAGTCACGTATAATGCCTATATCAATAACTATTTTCTTAATGAATGTGTCAATTAAATAATGACAAGTAAAAATAATCGTAAACAATGCTATAATTTTGTATATTTAATTTTTTAATGAAAGATATATGTGATTTCCGTAGCTATAACTCTTTCATGAGTTATAGTAAAGATAATTGTTGTCGTTGGATGCTTAATTTAAAAAATCAGAGAAGCCAATAGAAACATGCAATTCAATTTTGACATACTAATAAAAATGATACTACTAGCTTAGACGCAAAGTGTTACTAATTTTATATTGTCGATCAACTTTGAACTAGTATTTACTATCACTCTCTTAATTAATTAGAGCTTTTTTTTTTCTAATGGAAATTTAAAAATGCATTGAAATCTCATTTTCCTCTTAGCTAAGCATTTTGAATCACCAACAACTTTCTCCTTAAATAATATATTTTGTATTTGACATAACTATCTTATTGGCGTCATCATTAATAATTTAATATTATACTAATTATTATAATCTCATTTTAAGTATCCCCTGATGTGGCAATTATTGTGGATTAACAAGATGGACTGTTATTGCCGGCCGAGTTCGTCCTTTGACTATTTTTCTCCAACATATATTATTGTAATAATACGAATACAAATATAATATTGAGCATAAAGTCCTCATCTTCTCAAAATTTAATTAGCGTGTACTTAATTATTACTAACTTCATCAATCTTTTGACCACAAGGGGTGTTGAAGAATGACAAAAGTCTCATATTGGTGGTCAATCAGATATATATAAATTTCTTATAAAGTTTGGACAATCATCTTCCTTTGAACTAACTTTTCGGGTGTAGGTTAGGTCCAAGATTTAATTTTGCATAGTATCAGAGGACCCATCTCACCCCCCCGCCCCAAAAAAAATTGCTACTTGAGGTGGAACGTTGAAGAATAACAAAAGTTTTATATTGGTATTCAATGAGATGGGTGGACTCTCTATAAAATTTGGACAATCCTCCTCTTTTTAAGCTAACTTTTTGAGATGTGAATAAGACCTAATACCTAATTTTACAATGGGGATATTATAGTTAAAGCATCGTGAATTTATCCAAAATTCTATAGTTTTGATTCAAACCTCATATACTTTCTCCGTTCCAATTTATATGAGTTATTTTGACTTGATACAAATTTAAAAAAGAAAGAAAGATTTTAGAAATTTGTGATCTAAAATAAGTCATAGATATTTATATGGCTAGATAAATATGTCTTTTTTCTTTAAAAAAAATTGACTAAAAAAAAAGCCACGTGAAATTATACGAAAAAATGCTTATTAAAAAAAAAATCATTTTATAGGTAAACTAACAAAGTCCAAATCCAATAAATTAAGACATGACGTATGGTGTTCAAATTATGAATTAGTAATTAATGCTTAGACCAATTTCATAATGAGTGGGCGTTGTTTAGTTCAAAATGAAGTTATCCCAGTCATAATTTCGCAATTTTTATATGGAATGGATAATTTCATAAATAATGATATAATTTATTACTAGCATTATTATTTTTTATTAAGGTGGTGGTGCCGACTTTTTTTTTCCCTAAAAGAGTGGGACTAATTTATCTCCACATACTTTTTAGTAGTGAATAACTCCTGAATCCGACACAAATAACTATGACCACCGTCCTTCAACCTTCAGCCATCATCTCACTTCTCTGTGGCCCATTATTTCAAAATTAATTATTTTAAAATTATTATATTTTATATTTATTTTAATTTGTTTATTATACAAAAAATAGTTATCCAATAATATTTGTCTGATTTGAAAATTAAAAAATAATTTACTCTTTTATGATAATTTCGAGAGAATTAATCTTAAGAGTAAATTATTCTGTGTTTTTATTGCATCAAATATGAATTAAACACATCATACAATTATCGGTATATACCTATGGAGGCGAGGGTTCTTAGGAAACAGTCTCTCTACTTCTATTAGGTAGTGGTAAAGTCTGCGTACAATCTACCCTCTCCACACCCCACTTGTGAGATTCCACTGGATATGCTGTTATTGTTGTTATATAATTAATCTCAAGATTATCTCTCTCTCATTTCCGTAACAATGGAACCCAAGTGACATCAAAGTGCTTTATCTCATAATTTTTTTTTTATTAATTTGATGTCCATTATCTGTTTTAGAACTTGACTAATTTTAATTCGTATTATATAGGGCCACATTTGGAGAAAATTGCTGCCTTCTAAAATTATTTTATACTTAAAGTTTAATCCTGATATCTAATGAAGCGCATTATATCCTTTCATAGTGCTTTGATCTCATTATTATTTGTGCTTGGGGCCTAGCTTTCAGTGTCAGGAATATATCTTTTGGTCTAATCTTTTCTTACTGAAGAAAACACTTCTATATTAATTGAGAGAGGACTTTTGTTTTTTGATACATAGGAACAAAAGAAAAAGAGAGTGGCGAGACGACCTAATTAAACCTTAATATAGAAACTAATTAAAAGATAGAAACCTTAAAGTAACCTCGTGCTGTTTATGATTAGGCAAAGTGGTCCGTCCTTTTACCGTAATACTTCTCAGTTTCATCGGCTTTGTTTCTCTCTTTTCTTCTTAAGAATCTCTTTTTCCTCATCTTTAATTCTGTTTCTGGATAGAATGCACTACAGTTTCCTCTTTTTCAAAAAAATAAAACAAAATAAAAATTCCCATAAGTACATCTTGGTAGGAAAAAGAAACTTTGTGATGGTGATTAAAGCACAATAAATTTACTAATAATCAATGTTATTAGGTCAAAAAGTTTAAGGAATATTGGAGAGCGGTATCTGATACTTGAAAACAGAATATAATTTGGTTCCTTTAATTCATCTGGCCAAGCTCATTGATCGTATGTGAATCTGCTGGGTATCTCTTTAATCATTTGTACAAATTAAAGTGAAATCCTTGCAACTTTTCTTTAATCATTTAGTGCGATGATGGGCCACTGGATCGAATGAAACGCACTTTCCCATAAGGATTCTTTATTAGTGTGGAACGAAGCTTATTTTAAGTGTTTATAATGTTTAATTTCTTTTAATATTTTGGATAAAAAAATTAAAAAATATTAATTTTAAATCAAAATAATTAATAAGCAAAAAAATTATAAATAAATAAATAAATTTAACTTTTGATATTTGACTTATAAGCAAAGTTCAATTCAAACAGACTCTAAGTTTGCTTACTTACTTCGAATGATTAATTAATGAGTCACTGTAAATATATTTTAAGCATTACTTGCGAGCATTGGTAATTATGTGACTTAATGCTACAAAGAGGCTGTTTATGTCATCGCCAAGAGCTATGAAATTAAAACTAGACAGATTGTAGTTGGTGTTTGGTCACGTAATTATGTTGCTGTTGTGGTTGATAATCATTAATCAAGCAACTAACTGTTAGGTGCATGGAAAGCTGACAAATTACCTAACTTACCACAAGGACAATCTCTTAATATTTAAAGTATCTTATCACCGAGCGTATATGATTCATTCATTTTCAATGAAAAATTTTGAGTTCTACAAGGACTTCTAATAAACGATGAGTCATTATGAGCAATGTAAACTCAAATTATAATTATCTGATAATTTCAAATACCAAATAAATAAAGAGGGGGAAATAGTATATACTATTTCAATCGTTTCAAAATAGATGATATTTTTAGTTTAGATAAACCTATTTAAAAGATTACTAGTTCTTTTATTAATTTATTCGTAATTAAATATTTTAAAAAAAGCGACGTAAAATTCTTTTTTGATTGAATAGTGTAAAACTCTTGTGAAAAACAAGTGTAATCTTAGAAAAATAAAATCAATTTCTTCTTAAATACCTAAATGAAAAAGGTTATATACTATTTTAATTTCTAATTAAAAGTGGGCGTTGACCAATGCAATTACATGATTGAAATTCCAGCAAGTAGGAAGGCAATGATGTCCACTCCATGTCCCATATCTCAAATGCAAGCGAAAAGAGAAACAACTAGCTTAGTGTGTCCCACCATCTCACTCTCTTTTTCAGGTCTTCACATCATAACAACGTCAATATCATAACTTTTCTCATTGCACCTACATAGAACAGGGACAACTGGGAATTTAATATGATCATTCCAAGTGTTTTTTGCTCTCATCTTATAGGGCGGTTTCATTTTAGGGATAATTACAATCCATGACCGTCTGGCCAAACTAATTATCAAAGAAACAGTTATTTGTTGTAAAAATATGCATAATTAGTGTATATTTCATGTATAATTAGATTATATTTAGTTTTTAAATGTATCATAATATACATTTAATGTATAACGCATGTATAAGTAATCTATATTATATAATTAGGGTATACTTTTACCTTTGGCAAGTTATACTAAATAGTCATGTATCATATATATTTGAAATCATCATTAATTTTATCCCCAAATTCTTGATCTTCAGCACCATTTATCCTTTAAGTTTGCAAATCTGAGCACATTTAGTGTGACTAATTACTGAGCATACCTACTTCTGTCAGACAACCAACAAACTCATAATACTTATACCTAGCCTTGTTGATATTTGCACCAACATCTTCGATAAATGTTTAGTTGTTGAGGAGCCATGGTTTGATGCTAATGAGTCATTTTGAATTAGAGTTCTAAATATTTAATAATTTATTCTTATTATTATATAGATTTCTTAAGATAAATACATAATTTGGACCAAAATTATTAAGTTTGGCTGAGCCCATAACTGTTCTCCGGCTTAGTCAGAGATAGTTGTTCATTTGCTTTTAAGTGAATGAATATGTACCATTAAGAAGGATATAAGTAAGGAAAATAGTTGGCAGCATTTAAATTTCGTACGTGAAGTTTATATCTCCTGAAATATATAGGTAAGAAAACTTCATTTAAAGCTTGAATACAGTTTTAGATCTCTGTAACTTTAAATCATTAAGCCTTGAATCTGGATTAAATATAATGTTTTCTGCTTTCATAACACGATCAGGCTTTAGAACTAGCAGATGACGGCAGAACTGCCTTTCATGTGTTAGAAATATTACAATAACCAAGGATAGAATGATTATTAGAATTAATTCTCCATATGGTCATCCAATTAAAGTTATGGAACTAAAAAACGAAGTTTTTTTTTTTTTTTTTTTTCAAATATCCAAATCAAACCAACAGATCAAGCATCTCTGTGAAGAGTTCAAATCAATGAGTGACATTGTCAATTGAGAAGAAGGAAAAATCAAACTGAACCGCGGTTATCAGATCTACGAATTCGATTTCGGTTTCTCTTTAAACCAAACCGAAATTATCTGCTTCGGTTTGAGTAGAGGAAAAATCAAATCAAACCGAAATTATATGCTTCACTTTGAGAAGAGGAAAAGCCAAACCAAACTGCAAACATCATATTTAAGAACTCGGTTTTGGTTTCTCTTTATAAC
>DF357222.1:10748-21225 GCA_000787875.1 Solanum virginianum
AGTGTAAAATCATCATAAACTTGCCAACTTAAATATGAATACATATTAATGACATAGGGGCTAAAACATAGGACTTGGAATCATAGAAAGGACTTGGCATGTCATCATAAGCTTGAATAGAGTGAAAGAGATATGGATATCGCTTCTCCATGTCTGCACTGGCTCTTTGAGAAACACATACGAATAGACAACTCTTCCAAAGGGCCTTGACGAACACTACATCATTATTAATCAATCGATTCCTCCACTCATCCATCCAACACCTCCACCGTAACCTCCTTCTAAGCCAACTTATCTCCACCTCACACACACAACTTCAAAGAGTTCTATAGCACTAGGGTCACCAACACATCCCCTCAACCTAGAAGCATGACAAACCGGATAAACCATACCCCTACCATAGGCAATTCCCAAACTTATGCAACCTTACCAACTTCCCTCTATGCTCTATAAGGACTTACAATCCTCAACTCAATTGTCAATCTTAAATACACCTAACCCACTTGGTACCATATCTTCTATGCTCTATAAGGACTCACAATCCTCAACTCAATTATCAATCTTAAATACACCTAACCTACTTGGACACCCTAGTGGCAAGGTACATACCCCTCATATGGTTGATGTCATTCACACCTGGACACCTTGGTGGCAAGGTACATACCCCTCACATGGTTATCCAGGCTCCTGTATCCCCGAACCGAGAATGATGGTACCATAACCACCATCTCCCCCTTGGGCGACAACATCCACTCTATCATTCTCTCACCCAAAACATCCAACTCTAATAAGGCAGAAATCAAGGCCTTGCCTAATCTAGTCCTCTTAACCCAAGAAGATTTAGAACCATCAAGAACACTATACTACCATTCTCAACTTCCTTCAACCCAACTCCCTATCTAGCCGACGGATAGACTTTACTAGGCATCTCTTTACCACCGTTATGGATACACACTAGGCTACATGGAGCACCTACAACACTAGTCTTACTGGAAAAAACCAATGCACACTCATACCATAATTCCTAAGGAGTTCTAACAACCTTTTTGTTATCCTCAACTCACACCTATCATATTTAGCAACCAATCCCCTCAATGTCCAAGACTTGCAACATACCCCCAAATAATTCACAAGTTTAAAAAAATTGATACCTCCTCACTAGAGACCACCACAAACATATCAAGGTAGGGTTTTACAACCCTATTCATGAAACTTATAAACACAACTGATGCATAAGCCATCCAAACAACTCCACCAATATTCAAAATGCTCACTCCTAGTCCAAAAAGGACACTTAAGGATATCACCTACACTCAAATGACACATGCATTACATCCTTAGGGAATGAACTATATTATCATCACCAAAACCACCATAAAGCTATTAGAGTAGGGACTAAAGATCTTACTCATGAGACTTGTAGGCATAACCGGCGCACTAGTCAAACCAAAGACATGACCTCAAACCCAAAATATCAGAAAGGGACATTTAAGGCCTCATCTACCACTAACAACAATTCTATGACAAAGAAACTTAGGTTCAACACCTCCAATTCTCACAAGATGATAAATGCAAACCCTTAGAGATCAATTATACCTTATGACAAGAAATAGACTACCTCCCTTGCTACCTTTTATCAACCTCTCACTCAAAGATAGACTCAGTAGGGGGTCGGTAACTAACTCTACGGGTTCTACCACCAAGGAGATACACATGCATGCAACTATTCCATCCTAAGTACAATATCAAAATCTATCACATAAAATCCAACAAGCTACAAAGCAAGACCTAATGCAATATAAACTTTCATGCTATAGGTATAGGTGCTATGATATCAAAATCCACTACGCCAACTCCAACAAGCCACAAATCAAGACCTAATGTGATAAAAACCTGGATCAACACCTATAAACTTTCTAGCAACAATATACCCAACCAAGAGAATAGAAATCAAATATCCACACAACCACTTGGGCATACAAGAAGCCCCACCATCAACTAAAAGAATAGAGAAGAAATAGTAAAACTCGGATCCATCAAAATCAAAACCTTTTACTTACCTTCCTTCGCCTTCCTTCTTGAAGCAGCATGATCAACTAAAAGAGCAAAGAAAATTCATTAGAGGAGAAAGCCCTATCTCTTTTCTAAAGCACGATATAGAATATGATAAAGGGAAACATTTTCTAAAATGTCTCATAGCCTCCTACTCATAGTTGTGGTGCACAACACAACCATGAATAAGACTCTAATCAACGCGGTGTATTGGACTCCCAAGATCTATCAACCTAGTGCTTTCATACCATTTTTATCATGAACCAAGCCTAGGGCCTAGACGTGACCAGTAAATGGAGAACCCGAAGGGACCCTAAATAAGCCTCAGAGCATATCATTACACATCCTTGGTCATGAAAGCAATTTAAAATAACGTAAGACATATAAATAAGGGAAGTTAGGACTAAGGGAACATCTTTCATATCATAAGCAATAGGAGTCAATAGAGTTAAGGCTCATAACATAGATACATCATATGTCCAACAATACTTTTGCTACATAAAGATAAGAACAGGTGCCAAGACAAAGCAACTAGGCTCACCCTCATAGTCAAAACATAATCAAAGAGAGAAAGTATTAATACATAGCAAGAGATCATAAGTAATGTCCTCGGAATAGAGGACTCACCAACAAGCTTGAGCGGAGTTGTACTAGCCACGTGGAGGGGGATGCTCAAGTAGGGTTCTGGTTCCTACATGGTGATATCATGTAGGCATAGAATATATATTAGTACATTTGAATGTACTAAGTATATGGGTGCAATGCAACAAGAGATAGACATCATAATCAAAATGCATAATAATAATCAATAGATAGCATAATAACAAAATGACATGTATGACCAATGCTTACATAAATCATTCTTTTTAAGTCATTCATCATACATAGATCATAATATATAAGTGTGGGAAAAAACCTCAATCGACATAACATAAGACCTTTTGGAGGCATAACCTTCCTTAAGGGAGCCCGTCCCTTTTCGGATTAAGTGGCCTTCCTTATGGGAACCCGTTCTTTTCAGATTAAGTTTCTTACGGGAGCCCATCCCCTTTCAGATTAAATGACCTTCCTTATGGAAGCATGTCCCTTTTCGGATTAAGTGATCTTTCTTACGGGAGCCCGTCCCTTTTTGGATTAAGTAACTCCCTTATGGGAGCCCATCCTTTTTTGTATTAAATGATATTTCTTATGGGAGACCGTCCTTATTTGGATTAAGTGGCCTTCCTTATGGAATTCCATCCCTTTTCAGATTAAGTGGCCTTCCTTATGGGAGCCCGTCCCTTTTCAGATTAAATGACCTTCCTTATGGTATCCCATCCCTTTTTAAATTAAGTGACATTCCTTGCAGGAGCCCATCCCTTTTCAGATTAAGTGACATTCCTTGCTGGAGAACTTTCATTTTTAGATTAAGTGACCTTCCTTACGGGAGCCCGTCCCTTTTCGGATTAAGTGACATTCCTTACGGGAGCCCGTCCCTTTTTGGATTTAGTGGTCTTCCTTACGGGAGCCTGGCCCTTTTTGAATTAAGCATTTCATAGGACTAGCTTATCAAACCATTACATTTTAACTATCAAGAAAGAACTCCTTATTTTCCCAAGAATACAACAACATGAGGACCCAACAATTCACTTGCAATACCATATGTGCTTTACATGACTTAGACACACATACACATACATACACATATATATATATATATCATTTCATCATCATAACATCATTCAACTCATAAGACATGCATTGGACCTTCAATTCGTCAAGTAACCCTAGCCGCACATTTTATCAAACACTTGGAGGGTGTAATGGGGGGTAAAAGACCATGTAATTTAGAGATGAAATCATACAAGAAAATCTGTAGTAAAACCATCAATCAACACCTTGCAACACCTTCAAGACATTCACATCAAAACCCTTCATCAAGTCCAATTTTAGATCCAAAATTTAGAGCTCAAGTCTAAAAAGGAGGCTTAGGCACCATGGGTGAAAGGACCTAATGGTTCAACACCATATATTGAAAAAACTAAAACAGGCACGAAAAATAATAGGGTCACGTCGCGAAGGCGATTCGAAAATCCCACTGAAATCTGCATTTTCTGCACAAATGAGTTATACAAAAATGGGCATAAATCCTTCATCTAAACTCGAAATGAGGTGAAACCAAGTGCTTTGGAAATCTAATTCAAAGGGGTTTAATTTGGTAGGTCGTGGGCCATCAATTTTGTATGTGCTAAGAGATATGCCCCTTCAAAGTTGACCCTCCTAAATAGGATTTTTTGCAATTTTCGAATTTTGCTACGGTTGCTCTAAAATTTGGGTTAGACCCATTTTCCCACTTAATTTGACCTCTTTAACAAGAATCTGACGTCAAATTTTTGAAATAATGAACAAATTTTTAGAAATATGGAAATCACGATTTTGGGTACTTCTGATGCATATTTTCGAGCACTTTTTGGGGTTGTAATAATATGTTTGACTTAGATGGGTTAGTATAGAGATGATATAAATTGATGAAATGCATTATTTTCATGCATTGTCCACTTAAGTTACATGATTTAAAATTACATGCATGAGTCCACCCAATTGTCAAGTTGAGTTTGCTAATTTTGAAGATGATTCTTAATGATGAGGGTTTAATGATGAAGTTTTTTATGAATAATGAAAAGGTTTCACTATATGTATGCTAGTTATGGATGATGAGGTATATCAAGTATTATGTGAAATTTATTGAGATATTATGAAAGCTACGTGTTATTGTAAAGCCCTCCTTATGATGTTATGTTATACAAGTTGTGTATGTCATGATTACCCTCATGTTTGTATGTCTAATGAGACTAGTCTTATCAAATTTAGCATGAATGAATAAAAGAAATGTAAGTCTTCACCTAGTTATGATCATGAGACTATGATGACCCATTAGTAGAGAGATATGAAATGATGACCCATTAGTAGAGGGATATGATGATGATGCTAGCCGATAGTAGAGGCTTAGCCAAGATTATGATGCTAGCTGATAATAGAGGCTTAGTCAAGGTATAAGAGCTATCCTTATGATGATTATTAATGTTCAAAATGTTTATGGGATGGGTTAGGAATTCCCCTTCCCCTCCATTGTTTTACACTTATGGGATGGGTTAGTAGAATACCTCTCCACTAATGAATTTCATGATTCCTCCCTATGATTATTCCATGAGAGTTTACTTAGCACTGAGTGGACCTTGGGATCGGAATGTGGCCTTCCTTATGGAATTCCATCCCTTTTCAGATTAAGTGGCCTTCCTTATGGGAGCCCGTCCCTCACTGAGTGGACCTTGGGATCGGAATCTCCCCGTTAGATGAGGCTGAAGTGCCCCAAAAAGTGCCCACAAATATGCCTCTGAAATGCCCATAATTATAATTTTCATATATCTCAAAATTTATGCGTGATATCAAAAATTTGATTTTATATTCGTGATCAGGCAGCAAAATTGAGTGGGAAATGGGTATAACCCCAATTTTAAAGCAACCATAGCAAAATTTTATTTTCCAAAAATTTAACAAAACAGTAAGGGTCCACGCCCCTAGCGCGACGTGGCCAGGGCGCGGACCTGTGTATTTTATTGACTGTTTTTCCTATTTCAGTCCAAGGCCTTGGGGTCTTGGGCCTAAGCCTTTCTATGTGTAAAAACACCTATACTTAGTCATTTTTCAACCTCATATCATTCAAGACTTTCCCCAAAATCCTCTCTGACACTTAGCCAAATATTTTACCCAAATTTAACTGTCTCAAACTCACTTTCTCATCTCAAGGAATTCACTCAAGGTTCAAGTTCTCATTCAAATCTTCATCAAGGAAATTCCCAAATTTGAGGTATGTGGGTTTCAACTATTGGGTCCTTTCACCCATGGTGACCAACCTTTCTTTTTATGTAAATTGCATATTTTCAAGTTGATTTATCTATAGGTACTTTTTACTATGAATTTGATTATGAACTATGTCGGGGTTTTATAAAATGTTTACTATTTAAGCATGTTTTGAGCTATGAATCTATGTTCTATAATGAGATTTGACAAGGAATTTCAATTATCTTGCATGAGAGTGTTACCAAGTGTTGGTGGGTTGATATACATTAAGTTTTCTGACATGATTTCACTATTGAGTTGCATGATTTTGAACTAGCATTACACACCCACCAAGTGTTTGATAAAATATCCGGTTAAGGGTTCTTGAATTATTGATGATCTATTGCATGGCCTATGAGTTAAGTGATTATATGATGATAAAAGGATTATATGTATGTATTGAATTAATGAAAAGTATCTCTAGTGTTGTAAGTTGACCACACCTTGTTGAAGGGGTGATATGCCTCAATCAGTTTGATGGGGGGTGCTATGCCCATCTACCATGTTGAGGGGTATATACCTTGACCACTATGATGGGGGGTGACATGCCTATTTACCAGTCGAGGGGTATATACCCAATCACCTTCTAAGCGGGTGATATGCCTTAGATTTCAAGTACTTGTTTGCTTGGTCTATGGTGATGGTCTCTTCCTACACATGTAATATACCCTATACAAACATGTTTTACTTCAAGCATTGATTATGCATGTCATATTATTATTATATTATCCATTGCCTATGTTTATGCATTTTGATTATATTGTCTATCTCTTGTGCATTGCATCCTACATACTTAGTACATTAAAATGGATTAACGCATACTCTATGCCTACATAATGTTACCATGTAGGAACTGGAGCTTCTCACGATCATCTTCCCCATGGCTAGTTGTGATATCTTGAAGATAATCTTTGGTGAGTCCTCAACCTCGGGGACACTAGCTATACTACTCTTGCCTATGTTATTTCTTTATGTTGAACTCTTGATACTATGATGGTGAGCCTGGAAAGTGTCTTGGCCCCTGCTCAAGTCTATATTTAGAGGAGTTGTTGGACAAGTTATGTAATTATGCTACGTTCTTGATGTAACACCCCACACATTACATATATTAGTACTATACATGTGAAACATGATATGACTTTTCAAATTAGCGTCAATTTTTAAAAGTGCTTGAATCTCATTTTAGAGGGCGATATGTGTGTCTAACGCTAAAGAGGGTCAAGTGTAAATAAGTTTTAAGTCAAATTGAGGGGATCACAGCCCTAAACAAAGAGAGAGAATTGAGGTGCTTGTAGGACTTATGAAGTAAGCAAGTGAGTCGCCTACTTGCTTAGCTTAAACTTGCTAGCTAGATGGAGACGAGGCCCGACGTTAAATCCTTCCAAGTTCGATTATGAATAAAGTCTATGTTAAGGGTGTAACTTTAGTCCATGTTTTAGCATTATAAATGGACTATAATTACAATCCAAGATGAATAATAAAAGGGCCTAAGTACAACAAAATGCACTTGGTGAATTGGCCCAAAACTAGCTAAGAGAAAGGAAAAAAACATGGGTAACAAAGGCCCATCAATTTAGATAGGTGGTAACCCAAGGGGTGGAAGAATCACCTAGCCAGGGTCGATCCTATCATGGGGGGTAGTCCAAGGAGTTAAAGGAAAAGCCTTCCATTGCCAATCCCGATATAGATTTACCACTGATCGGCTGGTCATTTGTATTACATGGTGCGCACAGATTATATAGTAAAGGTAAAGTAATAAAAAAGAACATAAAATACATGATCCCATGGTATAAGTAAAGGTGGTCTCTTATCCTACACCAGTGCATAGTTTTATTTGAGTTGTGACTTCATACACAGTATTTCCTGCCTTATATATTCTGTACATTACCTCGTACTGATGTCCCTTACGGGGGACCTGCATTTCATGCTACAGGTACAGATGCTAGTAGATCTCCCTAGTAGGATTATAGGATATCCAACTATGGTTACGAAGCTCCAAGTTGCTTCGGAGCTTTGCGGGTCTAGAGCTAATATTTTTATGTTATACAGTTAGTCAAGGTGGGGCCTATCCCTACCCTTATCAGCTACTTATCCTTATCTAGAGGCTTTATAGACTATGTAAATTAAAGTATGATCATGTCTCATACTTTAGACAACGTGACCCCAACGTCCTAGTCATATGCATTTTCTTTTGGCTTGTTATTACTGTTTACTTTCTTAAAGGCATATTGAATGTAGAAATCCCTTATAATATGTATAGAAAGCGCATGGATACAGGTTGGTTCTCCCAAACCTTATAGGCAATGGGTGCTAGTCCGCCTTAACTGGACTTTGGGTGTGACAGAAGTGGTATCAGAGCGGGTCATCTTAGGAAGTTTATAAAGCCATGTTTGTATAGAGTCTTGTTTATCGATGTGTTGTGCACCACATTTAAAAGTAGGAGGCTACATGGCATTTAGGAGTTGTTACTTTGTTTTCATTCTTTAGATCATGCCATAGAGCCAAGTGTAATAGGTAGATTATGTCNTTTAGATCATGCCATAGAGCCAAGTGTAATAGGTAGATTATGTCTAACTCCAAAATTATTTTATACAGTAAGTATGTTAGAAACCAGGAAGCACAGAGGTAAAGGGAAGGAAGTAGAAGTGGTGGTTGGCTTAGCCAGTCAAGTGAGACAATGAAATGAGGCTCAAGATGAGTCTCCGTCACAAACATCTCCAACTCCTCCAACTCCTAATGAACCCAGAAGTGGTGAAATTCCTCCAGAACCACTATTGATGCTACCGTGCAGGATCTGAGAAATACAATCCAACTATTGACTCATATAGTTGCTAGCCAAGATCAAAGATAGGAAGGTCTAGTTATAGGTACAGGTGGTACGAATAGGGCAGCTGGCACGAGGATACGTGATTTTCTTAATTTGGACCCTCTATCCTTTACTGGGTCAGATCCTTATGAAGATCCCTAAGACTTTATTGATCAAATTCAATGCACTTTAGATGTTATGCATGTGAGTGGTACAGAAGCAATCGAGTTAGCGACATATAGGTTAAAGGGTGTGGCTATATTGTGGTATGAAGCTTGGAAGCAATCTAAAGATATAGATGCACCTCCAACTACTTAGAAAGAGTTCAAAGAGGCATTTCTTGACCATTACTTACCATTAGAGATTAGAGAGGCCCGTGCAGATTAGTTCTTAAACCTCCACCAAGGAAATATGAGCGTGAGGGAGTATAGCCTTTAATTTAATTCCCTGTCCAGGTATGCTCCTAATGTAGTTACTACTATAGCAGATAGAGTTTATTCATATGTGGATAGATTGGATACATATCTGGTCAGACACTGTACTATTGCTTCCTTGAACCAAGACATGGATATAGCGAAAATGTAAGATTTTGTACAAAAATTAGAGGATTAAAGGCAAACGAAAAGGACACAAGAGTTAGAAAGGGTGCAGTCCAAGAGGGCTAGGTCTACAAGGCAATTTACACCATCCTAAGGTGAGCTTAGGCCTCAATTTTCTAATAGACCGCCCAGGCCATCATCCTCCTACTCTACAGCCAGAGCTCCACCACAACTTCAGGGGTTTAGGAGAAATCAATTCGGTCCAAGAGGTAAAGGGCAAGGCACCTGGACAGCAGGATATTCAGCAGGCCAGCAAATGACCCCTATGCAGCCTTATAAATAGTGTGGAAGAAGTCATTCAGGTATATGCTGTGTTGGGATAGATGCTTGTTATTGGTGTGGTGCACAGGGTATATAAAAAAAGATTGCCTGAGGAGGCGTATAGGTGATATAGCATAACCTATTAGGTCAGCTGTTGCATCATCATCGTCACTTCTTCCAATAGGTAGGGGTCAACAAGCACCTACGGGTAGTGGTAGAGATGTAAGAGGGGCATCTAGCTCTAACAGAGTCCAGAATCGCAGTTATGCTCTGGGGAGTCGGCAAAATTTGGATGCTTCACCCGATGTGGTCATAGGTACATTGTCCATCTTTTCACATAATGTATATGCATTAATTGACCCTGGTTTTACAATGTCATACATTACCCCAACAATTACTGGGAAGCTTAAGAGAACACCCAAATTATTGAACAAACCATTTGAAGTGTCCACACCAACCGGTGAATTTATTATGGCTAGAAGGGTTTATTATGATAGTGTAGTAACTGTTTGTGACCGTGACACATTGGCTAACCTTATTGAGTTTGAAATGGTGAAATTCAATGTTATAATTGGTATGGATTGGTTATCTTCTTGCTATGCCACCGTGGATTGTCGAACTAAGAGTGTACTTCCACTTTCCAAATGAGGCAGTTCTTGAATGGGAAGGCAATAGCCCGGTAGAATTGCGTGAATTAAAAGAGCAGTTAAAAGACTTATTCGGAGAAGGATTTTATAAGACCTAGTATGTCTCCTTGGGGTGCACTAGTGTTATTTGTACAGGGTTTTATAAGAATGTGTATCGACTATCGACAATTGAATAGGGTGACAATTAAGAATAAATACCCTCTCCCTAGGATTACAGTAAGTATGTTAGAAAC
>DF357222.1:24574-37978 GCA_000787875.1 Solanum virginianum
GAATGTTTTGGTGGGGAGGCATGAAAAAGGACCTTGCAGAATTTGTGGTTCAATGTCCAAATTGCCAACAAGTGAAAGTAGAACACCAAAAGCCCGGAGATTATATGTAATGTATAGAGCTTCCAACATGGAAGTGGGATATGATCAATATGGATTTTATTACTAGTTTGCCTCGCTCATTTAAGAAGTTTGACTCCATATAGGTAATAGTTGATAGACTCACAAAGTTAGTACACTTCTTGCCAATCAGGAGTGATTATACAGCTGAAGAGTATTTCAAGGTATAACTCAAAGAGATAGTCAGGCTAGATGGAGTCCTAATCTCCATTATATTTGACCAAGGAGCTCAATTCACTGCAAAGTTTTGGAAGTCCTTCCAAATGAATCTAGGGACAGAGCTAAGAGTGTACTTCCACTTTTATATACAACAAGCAATGTAAACACTTAAGGTAATACAACAACGACTAGAAAAAGCCCAAAGTCATCACAAATCATATGTGGATGCTAGAAGGAGAGGACTGGAATTCTCAGTAGGGGATTGGGTATTTTTAATGGTATCTCCAATGAAAGGGGTTATGAGGTTTGGTAAGAAAAGAAAACTGAGCCCATGTTACATAGGACCATATCAGATTATTAAGAGGCACTTTG
The DNA here is from genome assembly GCA_000787875.1 of Solanum virginianum. Classification (NCBI taxonomy): domain Eukaryota; kingdom Viridiplantae; phylum Streptophyta; class Magnoliopsida; order Solanales; family Solanaceae; genus Solanum; species Solanum virginianum. The sequence continues at coordinate 25,223 of DF357222.1, forward strand.
GAGAAACCAGCAAGCAGAAGAAACAACATGGGAGGCCGAGGATACGATGAAATCAATATACCCTTACTTATTTGAAACTAAGGAGGAAGTGCAACATGCAAAATTGGGGGCCTTAATAGGTATATGTATTTGAATGTTTATTACGTTGGGCATAGTTAAACCATCTAATTATGCTAACATTCGAGGATGAATGTTCCTAGGGGAGGATGTAACACCCCACACATTACATGTATTAGTACTATGCACGTGAAACATGATATGGCTTTTCAAATTAGCACCAATTTTTAAAAGTGCTTGAATCTCATATTAGAGGGCGATATGCGTGTCTAACGCTGAAGAGGGTCGAGTGTAAATAGGTTTTAAGTCAAATTAAGGGGACCACAACCCTAAACAAAGAGAGAGAATTAAGGTGCTTGTAGGACTTAGGAAGCTAGCAGGCGAGTCACCTACTTGCTTAGCTTAAACTTGCTAGCAAGACGGAGACGAGGCCCGACGTCGAATCCATCCAAGTCCGATTATGAATAAAATTCATGTTAAGGGTGTAACTTTAGTCCATATTTTAGCATTATAAATGGACTATACTTATAGCCTAAGATAAATAATAAAAGGGCCCAAGTACAGCAAAACTCACTTGGTGAATTGGGCCAAAACTAACTAAGAGAAAGGAAAAACAAATGGGCAGGAAAGTCCCATCAATTTGGAACCCCTTAAGGTCCAAGTGAAAGGGGAAAAAGGGTACATTATCAACTTAATTTATTAATTCTAAGAATGCAAAAGTAAGTCAGCCAAGAGGCCTTTTAAAAGGGGTGAAAATAGTCCCCTAAAACCATTTCAACTTGGACACCAAAAAAATCTACTTTTCTTGGTTACTATTTGCTCTCTTTCAATGTGTGAAGAACAAGCCTCACAACCTTATAAGGATTCCTAAAGAAGCTCTAAACCTTGAGTTTAAAGGTAAGTAAGTTTACTTATGTGTTTAGTATGATTTTCTTATGTAAAACAAGAGGATAAGCTAACTATTTCCTTGCTGAAATTGTTGGACAATATGTGTACCCAAAAGTTATTGTACATTTTTCTTGTTTATTTGGAAGCTTTTCTCTTTTTGGTTGGATTGATTATGAAGGCAGGCTACTGTTCTTAATGTGTGTTGGTTCTATAATGATGTATAAAGGCTGCTGCACCATTTTTATAGTCCGAAAAGTGAGTTCTTGTGTGATATCGTAATTGTGCTCGTAATAAGAACTTGTGAGCTGATTGATTGAGGACTATGGTCTCACATCCTTCACCTATTTTGAGGACTATTTTAAAACTATTTTAAGGCTGGTTGTATGTGTATATATGGTGGGGACTATTTGGTTAAAGTTGGAATAGGTTTGGAATTTCCGACGTCAAAATATAGTGAAGGGATGTAACGTTATGCCACCTAATTATATGTTGTGTAGAATTATTATGTATTGTGCTTTGTGGACTGTTATAGGACTATAATAGCACTGAAATAGGCTGGACATGATATGTATATGAGAATGTGTATTAGAAAATACGATTAGGGGTGAAAAGGTTGAAAGAATATGCTCGGGTTTATAATTACTCGTTTGCTGCCCCTATATTTTTTTATAAGATTGGGCTGCCAAGATGTATCTATTGGTACACCTTCAAATCTACATACATACGTGGATACCAAGTTACATGGATTTTTGTTGCTAAACAAAGTCCACAAGTTGTTTCATCTCATACACATTTCATTATTTGTGTAACGTACTCTTACTCGTTTGCTGCCCCTATATTTTTTTATAAGATTGGGCTGCCAAGATGTATCTATTGGTTGTTAATGCTAGTTTTATCATCTACTATGTTGTAGATAAATATTTGGAGGAAGGAAAGGTTATCTTGAGGTAATAGCGAGGTCGTACAGCGAGGTATGTAAGGTACACATTTCATTATTTGTGTAACGTACTCTTTTCATTGTCCTATTGTCTTATATGATTATCTATATGTCACATGTTATATATACAACCCTACAGCTCTAATATTTTGACCACCAAAAGAATCATCTCAAAGGTAATTGAAAGATAAAGTAAAGTATCTCGAAGGTAATTGAAAGGTAAAATATATTATTTATTGATGGGTGGTAACCCGAGGGGTGAAAGAATCACCTAGCCAGGGTCGATCCTATCATGGGGGGTAGCCCAAGGGGTTAAAGGAAAAACCTAGACAGGGCCGATCCTGATATAGATTTACCACTGATCAACTGGTCATTTGTATTACATGCTCTACACAATTATATAGTAAAGGTAAAGTAATAAAAAAGAACATAAAGTACATGATCCCACAGTATAACTAAAGGTGGTCTCTTATCCTACACCAGTGCATAGTTTCATTGGAGTTGTTTCTTCATATACAATATTTCCTGCCTTACATATTCAGTACATTACCTCGTACTGATGTCCCTTATGGGGGACCTGCATTTCATATTGTAGATACAGGTGCTAGTAGATCTCTCTAGTAGGAGTACAGGATATCTAGCTATGGTTACCAAGCTCCAGGTTGCTTCGGAGCTTTGCGGGTCTAGAGCTTATATTTTTGTGTTGTACAGTTAGACGAGGCAGGGCCTATCCCGACCCTTATTAGCTACTTTTCCTTATCTAAAGGCTTTATAGACTATGTAAATTAAAGTGTGGTCTTGTCTCATTCTTTAGACAACATGGCCCCAATGGCCAAGTCATATGCATTTCCTTTTGGCTTGTTATTACTGTTTACTTTTCGAAAGGCATGTTGAATGTAGAAATCCCTTATAATATGTATAGAAAGCACATGGATACTAGTTGGTTCTCTCGAGCCTTATCGAGAACGGGTGCCAGTCCGCCTTAACGGGACTTTGGTTGTGACACTTGACTCTTATTTTTTTTATGGTTATCTAAAGTTCCCTTTCTCCTCATTTACTCTCTGGTTGTTGTTTAACTGCTTCTGCGACAAAGGATATGTAAATAATATGCTAAGAGGCTTATTTGGGGTCCCTTCGGGTTCCCATTCGCTGTGTCACATCTAGGCCCTAGGCTTGGGTCGTGACAGAGGCGAGAGATCGTTAATAAAATCCCATTGTCCCACAACTACATGCCACCATAGGAAATAGGAATCACCTACTAGTAGTGACACGACCCAAGCCTAGGGCCTAGACGTGACATGGCGAATTGGGTATACAAAGGAACCCCAAACAAGCCTCTTAACTTATCATTACACATCATCAGTCACGGAAGCATATAAAAGACATAAAAGAGTAAGAATAGGGGCAAAGGGGCTACGGGGGAAAGCTTGCATAACATTATAATCAAGAGGCAAAGAGTCAAAGCTTATATCATAGATACATAACATGTCCAAGTTATGTATCCAAAAAACACCTCTAATACTTAGATAAGAGCAGGGGCCAAGACAAAGTAACCGGGCTCACCCTCATTATCAAAGTAGAACATAAAGAAGAGTGTCTCAATACATAATAATAACAACATAGACTAAGGTCCCCGAAGTGAAGGACTCACCAACTAGCTATAGTAGTACTGAACTAGCCACGTGGACAAGGATGATCAACTTAGGCACGGGTTCCTACATGGTGATATTATGTAGGCAAGAGTATGCGTTAGTACGTTTGAATGTACTAAGTATGTAAGATGGAATGCAACACGAGATAGGCATCATAGTCAAAATGCATAACAATAGGCAATAGACATCATATAACAATATGGTATGAATAACCAATGCTCAAGTAAAACATGTTTAAGTAACTCATACTCATATAGGATATCATATGTGTAGAAGAGAGCAAGCTAGACTTCCGAAGTAAAAACCCCTTGGTTGGTTGATGATGGTCTCACCCTATCACTTTGGTGGTGTGGTACAAACTCCTGACATGGTTGATGATAATTTCACCTTATCACCCTAGTGGCAAAGTTCAAACCCCTTACATGGTTGATGAGTACTAACCCCCGCCTCAGTTATCAAGGTACAAACCCCCCTCCCCCCGACAAGGTTATTCGGGCTCTTAGTCCCCCCTGATCGGGCATGGTCTAATGCAACACTTTACATATATTATATCATATACATAAACTTCTTTCATTATCATAACATCAATCATATCATATCTCGTGTTTTGGACCTTCAATTCCTCAAGAACCCACATCCGGACATTTTATCAAACACTTAGGGGTTGTGTAATGCTAGTATAAAATCATAAAATATAGAGATACAATCATGCAAGAAAATCTATTTTAAAACCATCTATTAACACCTTGCAACACCCTAAAGCAACATATATCAAAACCCCTCATCAAATCTTATAATAGATCCAAGATTTTTGGCTCAAAACATAGCAAAACAATCACAACTTTACATAGCTTCAACATAGTTCATAGACATGTTCATACTAGTAAACCCATTAGTAAAATCAACTTTAAATCATGCAAATTGAGTAAAAAGTTAAGTAAAAAGGAGATTAGGGCACCATAGTGGAAGAACCCAATGGCTAAAACCTACATACCTTAGCTTTGAGTAAGCTCTTGATGAAGATTGAAAATGGAGGCTTGAAGCTTGAAGCTTGAAGGAAATCCTTAATTTCGGATAAGGGTTTTGAGACTTGAATTTGGGAGTAAAAAATATGGCTAAGTGTTTGAGAGGATATTGGAAAACGTTTAGGATGATATGACGGTGAAATATGACTAAGTATTGGTAAAAACACGTTTAGGAACACTTAGGTCCAAGACCCAAAATACTTGGACCACATAAAAAAATAACTAGCCAAAAAGTACATAGGTCTGCATCGTGGACCTATCATGGAGATTGAATTAACACATGTCCGCGATGGAGGCACGTCGTAGTACCATCGTATACAGACATTGGATAAGCAATTTTTAAAAAATTGAAATTGCTATTCACTTGCTCTTAAATTGAGATTAGACCCGTTTTCCCCTAATTTGATCCCTGAACAAGAATATGTAGTTGAATTTTTTATATCACGTACGAATTTTGAGATATATGGAATTTAAAATTCTTAGCATTCCGAGGCATATTTTTGGGCACTTTTTGGGGTCATTTTAATATCTTTCCTTTGAGAACATTCGTCCCCGATTGTAAAGGAAACATACATGACAAGAGCGGTCATAAACAAATCAGCCCCAACTAGAATGCAATATTACATTCAAAACACCATTTTCAAAATCTCAACATAAGTGTAAAATCATCAAAAACTTGCCAATTTAAACATGAATGCATATGAATGACATAGGGGCTGAAATACAAGACTTGAAATCACATAGGAGACTTAGAATTAGTACCTTAGGCTTGAGTGGAGTGGCAAAGATAAGGATACTGCTTTTGCATGTCCGCTTCGGCCTCCCATGTAGCCCTTTCGACTTGTTGGTTCCTCCAAAGGACCTTAATGGATATCAACTCCTTGTTCCTCAATATTTTCACTTGTTGATCTAAAATCTAAACCGGAACCTCCTTATAAGTCAAGTTATCCTCAACAACAGCCACAATATCAAGAGGCATAATAGCATTAAGATCACCAACACATTTTCTCAACATAGAGACATGGAACACTAGATGAACCAAATTCATTTCACTAGGCAACCTCAACTCAGCATTAAGATCACCAACACATTTTCTCAACATAGAGACATGGAACACCGGATGAACCAAATTTATTTCAATAGGCAACTTCAACTCATGAGCTAACTTGTCAATCCTCTTTATCACCTCATAAGGACCAACATATCTTGGACTCAACTTTCCTTTTTCACAAAAATGGATCACACCTTTCATTGGAGGAACTTTCAAATAGACTCAATCACCCACCTTGAATTCAAGGTCTTTTCTTCTCACATTGGCATAGGATTTTTGACGACTTTGGGCTGTTTTCAACCTTTCCCTAATCATCCTACCCTTCTCAATAGCCTCCATAACCAGACTTGATCCCAATAAAGCCACTTCTCTAACCTCAAACCAACCTCAAACCAACCAACTGGTGATCTACAACGTCTCCCACAAAGAGCCTTAAAAGGAGCCATACCGATGCTAGAGTGATAGCTATTATTGTAGGGAAACTCAATCAATGGAAGATGATCATCCCAACTACCCTTAAGCTCCAAGATACAAGCCCTAAGCATATTTGAATGGTTCCTTTAGCTTGGCCATCCGTTTGAGGGAGAAAGGTCGTACTAAGGTAAACTTTTGTACCAAGACCCTTTTGAAAAGACCTCCAAAAGTGTGAAGTGAATTGTGCACCATGATCCGATAGGATGGATAAAAGAACCCCATGCAACCTCACTAACTCATGGATCTACAACCTTGCATACTCTTCTGCCCCATATATGGTCTTAATCGGTAGAAAGTGATCCGATTTTGTCATCCTATCAACCATAACCCAAATGGAATCAAAACCTTTTCTAGTCTTGGGGAACCTAACAACAAAGTCCATATTAATCACCTTCCACTTCCAAGTAGGGATCTCTATGTCTTGGGCTACGCCACCCCGCCTTTGATGTTCAACTTTGACTTGTTGACAACTATGGCAACTGAAAATAAATTTAGCAATATCCCTCTTCATGCCTCCCTACCAATACACATCCCTCAAGTCTCTATACATTTTGGTGGAACTGGGGTTGATAGAATAAGAAGAATTAAGGGCCTCATCAAGGATTTTCTCCCTCAAACCATCAACAGAAGGCACACACAACCTACCTTGGCACCTAAGGGCACCATCTCGCCCTTGGGAGAAAACCTCTACTTTGCCCTCTTTCACAAGAGCCTTCAATTCAAGCAAGGAGGATTCAAGATCTTGTTTTGCTATCACCTCATCAACCAATGAAGACTTAGACCCATCAACAATAACACCACCATCATCACCAACCTCTTCCAACCTAACCCTTAATCTAGCCAATTGGTGCACCTCCCTAGCCATTTCCTTATCACTATCTTCAACATGAGCTAGACTACCCATAGACACCCTACTCAAAGCATCCGCCACAACATTTGCATTACCCGGATGATAATGCACACTCATATCATAGTTTTTAAGAAGTTCTAACCATCGTTTTTGCCTCAAGTTGAGATCTTTTTGAGTGAAGACATATTGGAGGCTCTTATGATTGGTGAACAATCAACATGCACCCCATACATGTAGTGACGATAAATCCTTAATACAAACACAATGGCAGCTAACTCTAGATCATGGGTACGGTAGTTCCTTCATGCACCCCGTACAAGTAGTGACGCCAAATATTTAATGCAAACACAACAACGGATAACTCTAAATCATGGGTAGGGTAGTTCCTTTCATATACCTTGAGTTGTCTAGAAGCATAAGCTATCACCTTACCATTTTGCATCAACACAAAACCCAAACCAACCTGGGAAGCATCATAATACACCACAAATCCCTCATGCCCATCCAGTAGTGACAATATAAGAGCGTACACAAGTTTGTCCTTCAATATCTGGAAGCTCCTCTCACATTCATCGGTCCACACGAACTTAACCTCCTTTTTTGAGTCAATTTTGTCATAGGGAAAGCAATGGAGGAGAATCCATTTACAAACCTTCTATAATAGCCCGCTAGGTCCAAGAAACTCCTAATATCCAATGGGGTTAATGGTCTAGGACAATTTCTAATCACACCAATTTTCTTAGGACCCACTTTTATACCATTCCCGATACCATATGACCCAAAAATGCAACCTCCTTCAACAAAAAATCACACTTTTCATATTTGGCATACAATTTCTCCTCTCTCAATATTTGCAACACAACCCCCAAAATGACCCTTATGCTCCTCCCTACTAAGTGAATAGATCAATATATCATCAATGAAGACCATAACAAAGGAATCAAGGTACCATCAATTCTTGGAAGCGGATATCTATTCTTGATGGTGACCCTATTGAGTTGCCGATAGTCAATACACATCCTAAGAGACCCATCCTTCTTTTTCATAAATAACACCAGAGCACCCCAAGGTGATTAGCTAGGTTTAATAAATCCCTTCTCCACAAATCTTTCAATTATTTCTTTCACTCCTTCAACTCCGCTGGGGCTATATGGTAAGGTGGAATAGAAATGGATTGAGTATCGGGGAGGAGGTCTATACCAAAATCTATTTCCCTTTCGAGAGGAACACCGGGAAGGTTATTTGGGAAGACATCAAGAAACTCATTTACAACCGAAACTGACTCTATGGGAAGGACTTTAGACTCCATATCCCTAACCCTCACAAGATAGTAAAGATACCCCTTAGAGATTAACTTACAGTCTTTAATGCAAGAGATGAACCTACCCTTGACCACCACATCTTGACTTTCACACTCAAGGATGGGTTCATTGAAAATTGGAATTTAACCCTACGGGTTCTACAATCAATAGAAACATAGTAGGCATGCAACAAATCCATCTTAAGAATGATATCAAAATCAACCATGTCTAATTCAACAACATCACAAGGCAACAACTTATGCAAAATGCAAATAAGACAACTTCTATAAACTTTCCTAGTAACAAATAGAGGCACCAATAGGAGTAGGCACATCATATGACTCATGCAATGACTCGGGGTCAACATGGAACTTTTTGGCAACAAAAGGGGTAACAAAAGGGGTAACAAAAGAAAGAATGACACCTGGATCAATCAAAACATATTCATCAAAGTCAAAGATTTTCAATATATTGGTAACAACATCAGAAACCTCACCAACCCCTTGCCTCCCATGTAGAACATAAAACCAATTCTGCCTTGGGGCACAACCTTGATGACTACCTCTACCCAATGGAGCTATATTTACAGCCCGGCCTTTGCCACAATTTCTTGGACAATCCATCTTCTTGTGACCAAGTTCTCCATATTCAAAGCATGCATTAGAACCTTTCAAACATGGTCCCCATGACGCCTTCCACATTTAGGGCATACATCAATAGGAACCCCACCACCAACAGTTTGAAGCCTAGGGAAGTCAATGGCAAACCCCCTATTAGTAGCATGAGAAAACCCTTGACATTGACGAAATCTAGCACCTTTTTGGAATTTACCCTCAAATCGGGCCCTCTTGGGCTTATGCCCCTTCTCTTCCTCAATTTCCCCTCCTCCATTTGCTCGACATAGGTCATCAACCAAGATAAGTCCATATCACTAATTAGCATAGAGGACCGACATTCTTCACTCACTAAGTCGGAGACCCCCATCACGAACTTATTCATCTTAGATCTAGGATAGGCTACCAAATAAAGAGCATACTTTGAAAGTTGATTAAACTTGAGGGCATACTCCCTCACACTCATAGAACATTGTTTCAAGTTCATAAACTCCTCCAATTTAGCCTCCCTAAGTTCAAGGGGAAAGAACCAAATAAGAAAAGCCAATTAAACTCCTCCCAAAGCACCATATTACCAATTCCCTTATCCCCCTTCCATTGATCATACCATATTTAGGCTACCCCTTTGAGTTGGTACACAGCCAGATCCACCTTTTCATTCGACCCGACACCTATGATATTCAAAATCTTGTAGACCTCATCAATGAACTCTTGTGGATCTTCATCCACCTTTGACCCATAGAATATTGGAGGATTCATCCTCATGAAGTCCCTTACCCTCGCTCTCGGCTAGTAGCATGAGGGGTTTGCGCCCCTTGATTGACTTAGTTGGCGACAACTTGGGCAAGCATAGTGAAAGCATCTCGGAGCTCACCATTGGTAGGTTGCTCCTCGAGAGTTTGGGCCCTTCTCCCTCTAATGTTTGGCATAATCTAGCATAACAAAGAATAATCATTAGGGGAAAAACTTATCACAACTCTATAGCACGACATAGAATATAAAGAAGGAAAATATTTCCTAAAACATCTCATAGGTTAACCTATTCATAGTCATGGCGCGCTTCACAACCATGAATAGAACTCTAATCAACACGGTGTGTTAGACTCCAAGGATCTATCAACCTAGTGCTGTGATACCAAGTTTGTCACGACCCAAGCCTAGGGCCTAGACGTACACAGTGAATGAGGAACACGAAGGAACACCAAACAAGCCTCTTAACTTATCATTACACATTATTGGTCGCGAAAGCATATACAGACATAAAAGAGTAAGAATATGGGCAAAGGGGATAAGAGGGAAAGTTTGCATAACATCATAATAAAGAGGCAAAGAGTCAAAGCTCATATAATAGATACATAACATGTCCTACAAACACCTCTAAAGCTTAGATAAGAGCGGGGGCCAAGACAAAATAATCGAGCTCACCCTTATAGTCAAAGTAGACCATAAAGAAAAGTATCTCAATACATAATAAGAACAACATAGGCTACAGTCCCTGAAGTGGAGGACTCACCAACTAGATTGAGTAGTACCGAACTAGCTACATGGAGGAGGATGATCAACTTGTGCATCGATTCCTACATAGTGATATCATGTAAGCAAGAGTATGTATTAGTACATTTGAATGAACTAAGTGTAGGATGCAATGCGACATGAGATAGACATCATAGTCAAAATGCATAACAATAGGCAATATACATCATATAACAATATGGCATGAATGACCAATGCTCAAGTAAAACATGTTTAAGTAACTCATACTCATATAGGATATCATATGTGTAGAAGAGATCAAGCTAGATTTCCAAAGTACGAACCCCTTGGTTGGTTGATGATGGTCTCACCCCATCACCCAGGTGCTGTGGTACAAACCCCTCTCATGGTTGATGATAATTTCATTTTATCACCCTAGTAGCAAAGTACAATCCCCTCACATGTTTGATGAGTACAAACCCCCACCTCGATTATCAAGGTACAAACCCACTACAAGGTTATCCGGTTTCTTAGTCCCCCCGGATCGAACATGGTCTAATACATAGATTATATCATATACATAAACTTCTTTCATCATCATAACATGAATCATATCATATCTCGTGCTTTGGACCTTCAATTCCTTAAGAACCCATATCCGGACATTTTATCAAACACTTAGAGGGTATGTAATGCTAGTATAAAATTATAAAATATAGAGATGAAATCATGCAAGAAAATCCATTGTAAAACCATCAATCAACACCTTACAACACCTTCAAGCAACATACATCAAAATCCTCATCAAATTTTAGAATAGATCTATGATATATGGCTCAAAACATAGCAAAACAGTCATAACTTTACATAGCTTTAACATAGTTCGTAGACATGTTCATACTAGTAAATCCATTAGTAAAATCAACTTTAAATCATGCAAATTGAGTAGAAAGGAGATTAGAGCACCATGGGTGAAAGACCCAATGGCTAAAACTTACATACCTTAGCTTTGAGGAAGCTCTTGATGAAGATTGAAAATGGAGGCTTGAAGTTTGAAGGAGATCCGTAGTTCTGGATGAGGGTTTTGAGACTTGAATTTAGGAGTGAAAAATATAGCTAAGTGTTTGGGAAGTATTGGGAACTGTTTAGGATGATATAAGGGTATTGAGCTAAGTAAAGATAAAAACATGTTTGGGAACACTTGGGCCCAACACTTAGAATATTTTGGACGAACTAAAAAAATAAGGTTATCGGGGAATGTTTAGGATTATATGAGGGTGAAGTATGGCTAAGTATAGGTAAAAACACATTTGGAAACACTTAGGCCCAAGACCCATAAGTCTTGGACCGCACAAAAAAATAACTGAGCAAAAACTACAAAGGTCCACATCATGGACCTATTGTGGAAATTGAATTAACATATGTCTGCGATGGAGGCGCATCATGGTACCATCGCGGACAGACACTGGATAAGCGATTTTTAGAAAATTGAAATTGTTATTCGCTTGCTCTTAAATCGGGGTTAGACCATTTTCCCCTTAATTTTGACCCCCTGAACAAGAATATGAAGTCAGATTTTTGATATCACGCATAAATTTTGAGATATATGAAATTTAAAATTCTGGACATTCCGAGGCATATTTTCGAATACTTTTTGGGGTCGTTTCAAGTAGAGGTTAATTTCTAGACCAACCGATAGTAGAGATTGCTCAATAGCAAAGCTTTTGTGGATCCACTTAGGCAACTAAGGAGGTCGCCTTGGCAAGTGACGTCCCCCTTTCCTCCGGTGTAGGGAAAAACATCGGGACTCCATACTTAGTTCACATGGTTTATGCCGGTTAACGGTTGCTCCCGCATATATTCAAGTTCTCCTTATGGTTCTAAGTTGTCCCTCTTATGATGATTAAACGGTTCCTTTGTGTTATTTCCAAAGGTGATCTAAAGTTCCGATGACTCATTGTTTCACAAGTTCAAATGATATTTCCCCTAAAGGTACATGATAATATCTACAAGTGTGTAAGATGGTCTCTATTATGATTACCAATGTTCTTGCATAATAAAATAATCTTTAATGTAAAGTGATGTATTTTTCACCCAAGAATATTAATACTTTAGTTATGTATGACACCTTGTATTTCTCACTATCTTTTTTGAACTCCCCAAAGCTTTATGGTATATGTCATTCTTGATCCATGGTTTTCCTTATATATGATCATGTTTTACTATCTTTTATGAACTTCCCAAAACTTTATGGTATATATCATTCTTGATCTATGGTTTTCCTTATATATGCTCTTGTCCCCCTCATGTCCTCAAGATATTCTCTTGTGATGATTTATGATGGTTCTGAAATTTCTTGATGTCTTGCATAAACTCGGTCTCTCACTGAACAAGTGTGGTTTTCACAAAATTTTTCTGATTTTGAAAAGTCTAG
>DF357222.1:41028-132999 GCA_000787875.1 Solanum virginianum
GATCAGATGTCTCTGTTCTAAATGGACTGGTCGATTTTTATGGCAAATGTCACGAGGTGAAGCATTCAGAGGTAGTTTTCGATGAGATAAATGTGCGTAATGATGTATCATGGTGCACCATGTTGGCAGTGTATGAACAGAATGATATATGGGAGAAGGCTTTTATGCTGTTTCTTAAGGCAAGGAAGGAAGATATTGTTCTAACTGAATTCATGGTTTCAAGTGTGCTTAGTGCTTGTGCAGGAATGGCAGTGCTTGAGCTTGGCCGGTCTATTCATGGTCTTGCCGTAAAGGCTTGTATCGAAAATAACGTTTTTGTTGGCAGTGCACTTGTTGACATGTATGGGAAATGTGGTAGCATAGAAAATTGTGAGAGTGCTTTTTATGAAATGCCTGAAAGGAATTTGATAACTTGGAATGCAGTAATTGGTGGTTATGCTCATCAAGGGTGCGTTAATATGGCACTAGATTTGTTTGAGGAGATGACAAGTGAAAGCCATGATGTGGTGCCTAATCATGTGACATTTGTTTGCGTATTGACAGCTTGTAGTAGGGCTGGAGCTGTTAAAATAGGCATGGATATCTTTGGATCTATGCGGAAGAAGTATGGGATCGAACCAGGGCCAGAGCATTATGCATGTGTTGTAGACATGCTTGGAAGAGCTGGTTTGGTGGAGCGTGCCTATGACTTTATCAAGAAAATGCCTATTCCGCCTACAGTTTCAGTCTGGGGAGCTCTCTTAGGGGCTTGTAGAGTTCATGGAAAACCTGAACTAGGGAAGGTCGCAGCTGGCAATTTGTTTCAACTTGATCCTTTGGACTCTGGAAATCATGTCATTCTTTCTAATATGTTTGCAGCTGCCGGAAGGTGACCTTAAGTTCTTTGTTTACTTAGATAGTCCTTGAATATCTTATTGCATCCAACAAGTTTACCATATGATAGACAATGTTCTTTCTTTTTGACCAATTTAATACGTGTAAGGATACCGAATTTGAAAGCTCCTCCTTAATGCATTGTTCAGTAATTCCATTTTTTACCAGTCACTTTGATTGCTTAATCTATCTTAGACATTCTTGTAATGTTGTCACATGGTCCAACTATACTTATGTTAAGCTATTCCTTGAGAGCAGAGGGCCAGTTAGCTATGCCCATTTTGTTGTTGATGTCTTATAAGTAGACATATTTTGTCAATTTAAGTACTGCAACATTTAACTGTAGATACTTGCAGAAACATTGCATAAAATTTTAAATTGTGAAGGTTTACTCTAAGCCCTTGAAGGACCAAATGTGAAGTTCCTTTCTGTGTTATTACTGCAGTTGGATTTAGAAACTTTTCTTCCTGTATCCTCATTTGTATGCCACACTTCCTATTTGGAATGTCCAAAATATTTGACACATATCCATTAATAGTATTTTTTCCGTTAACTTTGGCTTGGAAGGAAGGGGTAGGGTATCATGCTTGTTCCTTTAGCTAATGCGCACTTCTATCTGTAGAATGAAAGTTGAGTAGCTGTAGATTATCATTGGTATATAAGTTTGTCTTTCTCCAATACCTATTTATCATAAGAGGTAACTGTAGGTGGGATGAGGCTAATCTTGTCAGAAAGGAGATGAAGGATGTTGGCATCACGAAAGGGGCCGGATTCAGTTGGATATCTGCTAAGAATTCTATCCATATTTTCCAAGCAAAGGATACAACTCATGAGAGATACCCAGAGATTCATGCAATGCTGACAAAGTTAAGGAGAGATCTGAAAGCAGAAGGTTATACTGCCGACATAAATTCTACGCTGTATGACTTGGAGGAGGAAGAGAAGGAATCAGAAGTTTGGTACCACAGTGAGAAGATTGCACTTGCATTTGGTCTCATTGCTATCCCTCCTGGAATCCCAATAAGGATAACAAAAAACCTGAGGGTTTGTGTGGATTGCCATAGTGCAATAAAGGTCATCTCAGGCATTACTGGTAGAGAAATTATTGTAAGAGATAACAACCGATTTCATTCTTTCAAGGGCTACCAGTGCTCATGCAGAGATTATTGGTGAATCTAGTTTATGCATTCCAGAGAATTCTGGATTCTCCTTGCCATTTGCCATCAATCCAGGCATTAATTACTCTTGTGATACTACGGCAGCAATAGGAATGATGTTCAGGTAGAGGATCTGAACTTGAAGATATCACCTCCATGATTTTTCTTCACTTACAAGGCCAAGATGGAATTGCATACACGGTTCACCATCCCCTGCTTGAGGCACAGTTAAGAGGATTACAAATTTGAAACTCAATACTACATATACACTGGCACTGCAGCAGAAGCAGCTCTGCCTAACACATTTCTGAGCACTGCAAGTATGAATAGTGAATTCTTCTTGTCCTATTGCATGTCATGTTATTTTATCTTCATATTGATGACTGAACACTTGAATGTGGGAAGAAACTCCTGGTATTGCCAGAGTATCATATGCAAGTTTCCAGCAATCTTGACATCAAAAACTTTCAAGGTACTACTTGCTTGTAGTTATGTGTTGGACTGTTTTGGATCCATATTCCTAGTGCATACACACTAATGTACAAACACACAAATGAAAAAATTTGATTGATATATTCACAGATAACAATTATGTCTTGATCCGAGACAAATTGAGGTTGGCTATATGAATCGTCATTGTCCATGCTGCTCCTTTTAAGAAGGTGCATTTGGTCTGGTGGTATTGTATATTCAGTGACATCCTTTGAAAAATTATTAAGTATGTTACTGTGTTACTAACATTGTTCTTGACTCGAACCTTGAGGACAAGGTTCTTATTGAGGACGAGAGTATTGTTATGAACCAGCCTCGAACCTTGAGGACAAGGTTCTATTTTTTTGTTGTAATTGTGAGTTTATTGATTATAATATCTAAATGTTTCTTATTGTGAAATTGGAATTATTGTGTACTGGTTCTTAAATTTGTATAGTTTAGTTTTAAAGTTTTTATGAAGTGATCAACTCTTTTGTATAGACAACTGATAAAAGTATGATAAGTGCCAATGGTTGTCTCGTGCTGTGTCATGCTCATTGTAAATACTTTTGAGTTTTGTCAGTGACCTGATGTTTAATACTGAAAAACTTGAATCATTGAAAAAATGAAAAGAAAAAGAAGAGGGTTATATTTGAATCATATGGCTTCCAATCTCTGAATTTAAATTAGAGGCCAACCCAAGTCAAGGTTACAGAGAGTTCTTTTCAAGGAGATATATTGCACCAAATAGGTATGATTCATCTTGTAATAACAATAGTTCACGATATTAATATTTTCGTGGTATTTGGTGGATGTAAAGAAGATATGACAGCTAGTAGATGATACCAATTTAATTGGGCGATTAGGATGGAATTGAAATTAAAAAAAATATATATGTGGAAACGATTAAGTGAATGTATGGGCAACAAGGGACTTTATACCCTCACCTTCTAATTGAACCCAATCAACAATTAATAACGTAAGTTCAATCAAACAAAGAGAAACCAAATGAATCCACAAATGGATGACTCTATGATTAATCAAACAAGAAGAAATTAAGAAGCAATCAAGAGAATCCATGCCTAACCACTCAACTAAATCAATATGAATCCACCTATTGATTGAGATCCTAAATTGGGAATCCACCCAATTGATTATTGTCATGATCCAAGCATAGGGCCTAGTCGTAACATGGTGAATATGGAACCCGAAGACGCTTCATCAAAGTATCTTATCACATCATAAGTATACATAACGTAATTAAGCAAATAATCATAAGTAAAGTAAGCGGAAATAAGTCTAAAAGTTAAATCTAAGAATAGAAGTCAAGAGCCTTCACCATTAAAGGGGTTATATCACTTTGTCCACACATGCCTCTACTTAACTAGATCATGGTGAGGACTAGAACACGCCACTAGCTCACCCTTAACTAAAGAAATACAAAATGTCTCAACATAGAAACACAAAAGCATGGATGTATAGGCTTGTTCTCGAAGCATGGGAACCCACCAAAGTCTTCAAATGTAGTATTCGAAATCTAGCCACGTTAAGTAGAGGTAAAATCTCACTTGTCTCTACATTGTGATATAATGTAGGCAAAAAGTATGCGTCAGTATATTCAAATGTACTAAGTATGTAGATATGCAATGCAACAAAAAAATTTCATATCATAGTGAGCGACACGCATATTTATATTAATGGGATGAGGTGCAAGAGAAGACAAATTATCAATGTATCTCTAAATCATGAATTTGAGGGTCATAAAACATTTCAAAATCATCATATACATACTTACGTAGGAATTGGACCATAATTGCAATAACACCATGTGGACTATCACATATAATTTCGATGTTGCCTTTACATCTGAGAAAGAAGAGTTTACTTGCCAAGGTAGAATTCTACCTTACAAAGTGGGTGCCATGAAAATAATGATATATGCGAATCCACTACCTAAGCCATATTGACACATAATCTTATGGTAGCATGTAGTTATGAGACTTGAGACTTTATATAAGAAGTACCCCTTGGGCCGAGCTTCCACCTCAAGCCTTATTCAGTGTTAACTTAAATCCCACAGAATACACATACATGTAATATAATAGTCAACATCATAATTCATAGCTTATGGTAATCAAAAATGTCATAACTTGTAAGATAAATAAATAGACCAATTCAAATCATAAAAATAGACCATCTTCATAGCTTGCATGAAATATGTGTAATTTCCCAACTTGCCTACTTGTATGAAAATAGAGTCTTGAGTTACCTTTCATAATCATGATTACAATTATACTTGAATACTTGAAATCTTATTTATGAACCATATCTTGAAATCA
This sequence comes from Solanum virginianum, assembly GCA_000787875.1. Lineage (NCBI taxonomy): Eukaryota > Viridiplantae > Streptophyta > Magnoliopsida > Solanales > Solanaceae > Solanum > Solanum virginianum. The sequence continues at coordinate 45,869 of DF357222.1, forward strand.
AAATTAGGAAAAAATATGGATTCATGGTGGATTAAATCTAAAATCATGAAATCAACTAAAATTTATGTAAAATCATGACATTGAAAATCAAATTAAATCATAATTAAGAGAAACCATATCAATTTTATAAGCCCTAAATGACAGATGAAGTTCCTTGAAATATAATTAGAAATCATGCAATTCATATAAGTTGTAGTAATTCATATATAACTGAGTAAATTTCACGATCCAAGCTAAGCCCTGGATGTAACACGGCGAATGAGATCCTCGAAGAAAATCCAAACTAACCTTCTTAGCATGTCATAAGCATACAAGGTAAGTAATGAAGAAGAACACATAAGCGGAAGCTGAATACATCCATGATTGAAGCACAAGAATCATAATATTATACAAATCAAGAGTAATACATCATATCCAACAGTGCCTCTAAATCATGAACTAGTCGGAGGCTTATACATGTCCCAAGCTCACCCTTCAAATGAAAATAAAGACAATCTCAACATAGCATAACATAAAAGTTAGAAATAAGTAGGATTCATTTTTGAAGCATGAGAACACATCCAATCTGGATCAGCAAGCAACTTGGATCTAGCCATGGATATGAGGAGGATAGTCATTTGTTTCTACATGGTGAAATCATATAGGCAAAATATGCAATAGTATGTGGATTATACAAAGTCTGCAGGTAAAGGACCGTAAAGGGGCACATGGTAGCATAAACAAGTAAAGAATATAAGTAGTCGTAATGAGACACAATAAGATCATGAGATGCCATGAATATACATAAGTAAAATAGTTATACATATGTGGAAAGTAACCATAACTTTCAATAAGATCATGGGAGCTATAACATGGAATCTTGATGTTTTCTTCATGCCAAAAAAAGGAGAATTCTCCTTGCCAAGGTAGAACTCTACCTCAATTTGTGGGTCATGAGTCATAACGCTATATGTGGATTCACTAGTTAGGCTGTATAAGCAAACATGAACCTACGATGACATGTAATTACTAGACAAGCAGGCTTTATATAAGGACCCTTGAGGAAATTAGGGTCATGTGTGGATTGATGAGAAATTGAGCTAAAATCATGCAATTAGATGAAAATCATATAGGCATCATACAATTAAAATCAATTTGGATCATTAGTAAAGGAAGATACATCAATTCAACAAGCCCAACTCATCATATACTTGAAATCACTTTAATTCACTTAGAAAGCATAGAAATTTTGTAATTCTTCACAATTCATACATAAATAGATAAAATAATTATATAGTCATCATAATCTAATGATTTGGAATGTCATCATAAAAACCATAGAAACCCATGCTCAACCTTATAGAAAAAGATATCTGAGTTGGGCTACATGGTTAAATCTAATCCATGCCTAGATATCTTATGTGAGAAGCTTAGGAATTTGAGATGGAAGACCTGGAAATCCTTATCCAAAATCTTGAAACCCTAGCTCCAATAGAGTCCTTAAAGAGAGAAACTTTTAGAAATTTGGGATAGATTTTGAGAGAAAATAAATTCGAATGAAGTAGCAATAGTTTTTATAGGATTTGAATTAGTTAAGTTAGTTAGAAGGGTCAAAATGATACAGATTAGGAGCTAAACAGACTTGAAATTACAAAAATGTCTTCCACCTAAAATCTGTCGGACCTATCTACGGGCCACTATTTATGGGTCGTACATCAGAGTACGGGTCATACTTAGCCTTCGTAAAGTGCATGTCAGAAAAATTTAGCTACTGGAAACTACACCTTCAAAACCATGAACCAACAGTACAGTCCATAGTTCCATTTACAGACTGTAGAACCTTTTCGTTGATGCTCTTCAGATTTAGAAAATTTTTCATTCTGTAGGGTCCCTTTCACGCCTTAATTTACGGGCTGTATTCCTATGTATGATCCATAAAGACCTTTGTGAAGTGACTCTAGTGAGAAAAGTTTTTCACAAACTTTAAGATCTCTAGTACGAGACCTTTGTATGACTCATGGTTCAATCCACGAGTCGTAGATTGGCTCGTATTTTAATCTAGTATCAAAAATTTTAAAAAAATTCCATTTTCCAAGCTTTTTAACATGTGGGGTATTACAATATCTTCTCCTTGGAATCATTCATCCTCTAATGAGATAAAAGCAAACTTGAGTAGAGTGAAAACATAACCAACAACCCAACATGAATGCAAAATGCAACATAAACATCACCAAACTTATGTATCAAATCACTTTCATAAAATTACCAAACTTATGTGTCAAATATCATTCAAAATTAGTCTCATGATCATGATGCAAGAAATATGACAAAGAAACACATATTCATGAGAACTTAGAAGAAAGGGTCATATTTAGGTACCTTAGGTTTGAATAGAAGGTTAGAGGTAAGGATAGCATTTCTTCATGTTCGTCTCTACTTCTCAACTAGCACTCTCAACTTGCTGGTTTCTCCATAACACTTTAACAGATGTAACTTCCTTATTCCTCAATCTTCGCACCTGTAGGTCCAAAATCTCAACTATTACGTCTTCATAAGTCAAATATTCCTCAATAATCACATACTTTAATGGAACAATGAAATTAGGGTCACCCATGAATTTTCTCAACATCAACACTTGAAATACCAAATAAACCATCACTAACTCCATAGGTAACTATAGATCATAAGCTTTCTTCCTAATTCTTTTTGTAATCTCATAAGGTCCCACATATCTAGGACTCAACTTACCCTTTTTTGTCAAAATGAATTACCTTTTTCATAGAAAAAATCTTTAAATACACTCAATCAGCTTCATCAAACTCAAGATCTCTCATTCTAACACCGACATATGACTTTTGAGGACTTTGCGTAGCCTTCAACCTTTCCCTTACGACCTCCACCTTCTCCATAACATCAATTACCAAATTCCATCAAATCAAGGATATTTCTCCAACTTCAAACCATTCCACCGGTGACCTACACCCTCTACCATACAAGGTTTCAAATGGTGCCATCTCAATACTGGAGTGGGAAGAGATAAATATGAATTTTGTTATTGGGTTGCCAAAGACTAGATGACATTTTGATTCTATTTAGGTCCTTGTTGATAGAATGATGAAGTTTGCTCACTTCCAACTGGTTAAGGGAACCTATAGTGCCAAGATTACGCCAAGTTATATATTCATGAGTTGGTGAGATTGCATGGGGTTCCATTGGCCATCATTTCAGACTGCGACGCCTAATTCACATCATACTTTTGGAGGTCTTTCCAAAAATGCCTTGGCACTAAAGTCGAGCTTAGCATGGCTTTTCACCTGCGAACGGATGGCCAAGCAAGAGAACTATCAAAAATCTTAAGGATATGCTTAGGGCTTGCATCTTGGAGTTTAAGAGTGGTTGGGATGAGCACCTCCTGTTCATTGAGCTTGACTACAACAATAACTATCACTCTAGTATTGGGATGACTCCTTTTGAAGCCCTTTATGGAGGCGTTGTAGATCCCCGGTTGGTTGGTTGAAGTTAGAGAAATGGCTTTGTTTGGTCCTGTTCTAATTATAGAGGCTTTGGAGAAGGTGAGGGTGATAAGGAAGAGATTGAAGGCGGCTCAAAGTTGGCAAAAGTCCTGTGCTGACACTAGAAGGAGAGACCTTGAATTCGAAGTTAATGATTGGGTATATTTGAATGTTTCACCAATGAAAGGTGTGGTTCACTTTGGCAAGAAGGGGAAGTTAAGTCCTAGGTACACAGAGCCTTACCGAATCTTGAGGCATGTTAGTAAAGTTGTGTATGAGTTAGAGCTGCCCATGAAAATGAATATGGTCCATCCGATTTTTCTTGTCTCCATGTTGAGAAAATGTATTGGGAACCCTAGTTCCATTATGCCTATAAAAATAAAAAATGTTGAAGAGAATTTATCTTATGAGAAAGTCCCGATAGAAATATTAGATAGGCAAGTCAAGCGGTTAAGAAACAAGGATATACCCTTTGTCAAAGTCCTTTAGAGGAACCAACATTAAGAAAGTGTCGCTTAGGAAGCCGAAGCAGATATGAAGAAGTGATATCCCTATCTCTTCCATTCTAATCAAGCTTGATGTACTATAATATTCCTTATTTTAGAGCCTCCCTTCCTTGCTTGCCATTCTCATGATAATTATGTAAGTTTATGTGATTTTATCTTTTCTATTTTAGAGCTTTATTTCCTTGCATGCCATTCTCATGTTATTTATGCATGGTTATATGATCCTGAGGTTGCATTGTAAGTGTTATTTGAGACATGGTCTAAAGATTTTAATGGTGCATGTGTTGCATTTTTTGTATATGGTGCGTTTGGCATATGGTGCATATATCCTATTCCTTAGAGCTTGTCTTAGCATATTTGGGGATGAATATTCATAAGGGGGAGATATTGTAAGGCCCCGCTTATGAGGAACATGTAGAATGCAAGAAAATAAGCTTTGAAACTATTTGGACTGTCAGCTTTGAATCTTGATGAATTTGATATTGGCTTGAAATTCAAGAGTTTTTGAGCTTGTTCTTGAATTTTGAGGTCTTGATCTTGAGTTATTCTTGAACTTGAATGCTTGAATGTTTAAATTCTTGAACTTGTAGCTTGTGGAGAAATTTGCAGTGTTTGGTCCATGAGATTCCTCTAGCTTCTTGTTAGAATTCTGGTGTAATTTATAAATTATGAGGAACACTATTTACGTTGCACAATAGAAGAGTTATGATAAAAATATCCTTTTCTTTAGCCAATCAAATTTAATTGACATGACGGATTAGTAGTAATAAGAATAAATTTTCATCGACCAATTAGATTTAAGTGACATGACGATATTTGATTGATAAAAGCATGCTACTCATACATGTGAGATATATTTATTGGTCTTTGATTGAGATGAGAATGTCAAGTCATTTTGACATTTGGTATGATAATTTAGCTTCTTCTTTTGACTTGTCATGCCACGTTATTTGACACGTGACTCCAAATTGGGCCTGTAGAATAAGATGATATTGGACTTAGCAAAGGAAAGTCATTTATTGTAGCTCAAATCAGTGGACTAGTCCAAGAAGATTAAATTTTAATTAAATTCATATTTATTGGACTTAAATAATTAATTCAATTATATTAATCCATAATATTTATTGAATTTAATATAACTTGAATTATTTTATAAATTTATATCTAATAAATTTTAAATGATAATAGTTATGTTCAAATATGTTATTTTAGTATTATTTCTATTGACAGATTGGTTTTGTCATTAAAAATAGCATACATGACATGATTTCAAAACAAAAAATTAACAAAAATACCCTCCTCATTTAATGAAAAAATGATTTACGAATTTGAGGAGTACTTTGTTATTTTTATTATTTTATTCAAGAATAGTCAATCATAGAACCACCATTTCACGGTCTGACAAGTATAAAGTTGTCCGGACTTTAGATTTTGAGCTATACCAAGAGTAACCACACAGGGGTTAAAATCGTACAAACTTTTATCCCATGAATGTTTATTTGTACTCTAACCAAGGGTTCTTTGAAAATAAATTTTCTACTTTCGCATGATAGGGGTAAGATCTACATACTCTCTATCGTGCTCAAACCCTACTTGTGGGATTTCACAAGATACATTGTTGACTTTATCTTTGTGCAGCATACCAATGTTCTCTGAGGGGTTAAATAAGGTAGGATTTGTTATCTTGGTATTATGTTTTTTTGACTTCCTGATCTGTTGTATCAAAAATAACATGTATTGCATCATTTTTAAGAAAATATTTGGTCATAATGTTGGAATGTTGCTCACATTCCATGGATAGTGGTCTGTAACTTCCATAACCTCCATGGATGTGGTTTGTAACTTCCATGGAAGTTGCGCCTACCACTACATCCACTACTCATGGAAGTTATATAACCACCCACTAATTCACTACTTTACAACTTGCCCACTACTCCAATACTCTACAGCTTCCCACTAACTTTCCACTAACCACTAACTTCCCCATTTTACTATTCTTGATGGTGGAATAGCTATAAATAGGGATACAACTAGTTAAAGGTCCCTAAGCACAAATCTCTTTTCTTACTCTACACCATCTTGAGTGAGGTTTGAGTGCTTAGAAGACTTATCGAAAAGTGGAAAGAAAATGACGATGATTCCGACTACATCGCCAATAATGGCTGGAGATATATCGATCTTCTATTTCACTGCACTATTGCTCTATGTTTACTTACATTTGGTATCTAAGCAATTGTTGTATCTCTGCCTTGTTGGTTTTTTGAATTTGAAAAAATCATTCAAAAATAGGTCTTAAATTTTAGATCTTATTTTGAAACTTTTGATGCAACCTAATATTAGATATTTTATAAAAAAATTCATTTTCAAACAGTCATATGATTTTAAACACTATCTATGGTTGCATACTAAATTATTGTTTGAGTTGTTGTTTATCTGTCTAACACAACTATAAGTTTTGATGTCTAAGTGATCTTTATAATTTTATTTAATTAAGACTTAGCCACAGCAATCTTGATTAAACAAAATTATATATATTATGGATCACATAAAATATAGACATTAAATCAAAATAATGTCTAAATGAGAGTATAATAGTTATATCATTAAAGAGTATGAACATCATCTTGGTAAATTGAATAAAACTATAAAAGTTGATCACATAAATCAAATTTAGACATTAAAAAGTGATTAATCCATACACAATATATATAACTGTAAATTCGATGTTACTTGCATCAAATTAATTAAGCATAAAATATTAAATACTCTGCAGTTAAGCAACCCACAAAAATCTATGATAATTGAGAGATTCCCGAACTCAATTGTGAGAACTATAAGATTTGGAAGAAGAGAATGCTGCTAAACTTAGGATATATGGACATCGATCATGCTATCAGGAAAGACGAACCACCTATTAATGAAATCAACACTCAAGATAAGATTGCTCTTCACGAACAATGGGAACACTCTAACCGCTTGAGTGTTATATTCATTAAGAACAAAATCTCTACTGGCATTCGTGGTTCTGTCGAACAACATAATAATGTCAAAGCATTACTGAAGGCTATTGATGAACAATTTGAGACTTCAGATAAGGCACTTGCCAGCACCTTAATTATGAAATTCTCATCAATAAGGCTCACTAGTGTGAAAGGTGTGCGTGAGCACATCATGAAAATGCGAGATCTAATGACTCAATTAAAGAATCTTGAGGTTAAAATGTCTGAAACCTTTCTTATGCACTATATTTTGAATACTCTGCCTACACAGTATGGTCCCTTCAAGATCTCTTATAACACACATAAAGATAAATGGTCTATTAATGAACTTATGGCCATGTGTGTTCAAGAGAAAGGCCAACTACTGATGGAAATAGGAGAAAGTGCACTCCGAACTACTCAAGGAAAGAAGACCAATCAGGCCAATAAAATGTGAAAAGGAAAGACTCCACTTGAAACTGACATTAAGAAAGAATTCAAGTGTCGCTTCTGTAAAAAGAAGGGACACGTAAGACAGAATTATATTAAGTTTCAACAATGGCTTATTAAGAAAGGTACTTCAACCTCTCTTGTTTGTTATGAAGCTAATATGATTGATGTTAATCATAACACGTGGTAGATTGATTCTGCTTCTACAATCCATATTATGAATTCCTTGTAGGAATTAAGAAACCTACGGAAGCTAGTGGGAGCTAAGCGAAATGTCTATTCTGAAAACAAGATGCAGTCACATGTGGAAACTATTGGAACATGCAATTTAGTTGTAATTAGTGGTATTGCTTTAGAGTTAGAAAAGACCTTTTATGTTCCTAATTTTTCTAGGAATTTAATTTCAGTATCAAGACTTGTACCTTTGGGATACTCCTTCATTTTAGAAGGTGATTCCAAACTATTTTATAAATCTAAACTTATTGGATTTGGTACATTGTCTGATGGTCTTTACTCTCTCAATTTACAAAATGATTCCACTCATAATGTTATGCATGTCCAAGTTGGCATCAAACAATGTGTTATGAATGAAAATTCCTCTATCTTATGACATCAGAGATTAGAACATATCTCCATAGATAGAATTAAGAGATTAGCAAATGATGGAGTACTTAATACTTTAGATTTTAATAATGTCAATACTTGTGTGGATTGCATTAAAGGCAAGCAAACCAACAAGTCAAAGAAAGGTGCCAAGAGGAATTCAACCATATTAAAAATAATACATTCAGATATATGTTGTCCAGATATAAATACATATGGTCAGAAATATTTTATCACCTTTATAGATGATTACTCACGATATATGTATCTCTACATGCTTTATAATAAGAGCGAAGCATTAGAAGACTTTAAAGTGTTCAAGGCTGAAGTAGAGAAACAATGCGGAAAGCAAATTAAGATTGTGAGAACTGATAGAGGTGGTGAATATTATGGTAGATATACTGAGGATGGACAAGCACATGGTCCATTTACTGAATTTCTTCAACAAAATGGGATTGTTGCCCAATATACCATGCCTGGTTCCCCAAATCAGAATGGTGTAGCAGAAAGAAGAAACCAAACATTATTGGACATGGTGCATAGTATGTTAAGTAACTCAAAGCTACCTAAGTCCTTGTAGATTGAATCGCTTAAGACGACAGTGTATATATTAAAGCAAATTCCAACCAAGGCTATTCCAAAAACACCATTTGAATTGTTCAAAGGTTGGAAACCTAGCTTGACACATATACGCGTATGGGGATGCCCATCTAAAGGAAGAATCTACAACCCACAAGAAAAGAAACTGAATCCTAGGACCATTAGTGGATATTTCATTAGATATACCGAAAGGTCTAAAGGATACAGATTCTATTGTCCATCTAACAACACTAGGATTGTGGAATCAAGAAATGCAAAATTTCTTGAGAATGACTTGATTAGTGGGAGTGATCAATTTCACAATACTATTTCTGCAAGAGATCGACCTTCCACTTCAAGTCAAAGATTGATTGTTGTTCATAATTCCCCTCAAGTACAATTGGGAGTTGAACAACCAATCAATGAGATTCCACAAGCTGCTGAAAATGTTCCTATAGATCAAGATGTTCAAGTAATTCCTGAAACTCTTGAACAACCAGTTGAACAACATGATCCACAAGAAAATGTTGGTGCAACATTAAGAAGATCTACTAGAGAAAGAAAATCAGCAATTCCTAGTGACTTTGTTGTATATTTACAAGAATTTGACATTGGAGTAAAAAATGATCCTGAGTCTTTTTCACAAGCCATGAATTGTGAAGAGTCTGAAATGTGGTACAATGCCATGAAAGAAGAGATGAATTCCATGAAAAGTAATGAAGTCTGGAATCTTGTCGAGTTGCCTAATGGTGTTAAAGCCATTGGATGTAAATGGGTCTTTAAAACTAAAAAGGACTCATCAGGCAACATAGAAAGATATAAAGCAAGACTCATTGCTAAAGGATTCACTCAAAGGGAAGGAATTGACTACACAGAGACCTTTTCTCCTGTGTCTAAAAAGGATTCCTTGCGTATTATATTGGCATTAGTAGCTCACTTTGACTTAGAATTACAACAAATGGATGTGAAAACCGCATTTCTAAATGATAATCTAGAGAAGGAGGTTTATATAAAATAACCACAAGAATCCTCATCCAGTAATCGTGAGCACTCGGTATCCAAGTCAAAAAAATTCACACATGGACTAAAACAAGCCTCAAAATCAATGCTATCTAAACCTCCTTTTTCAACTCCATTGATCTAACACACAAATAAATTTCTCTCCAAAAATTTTGACATGAAAGACATGGGTGATGCATCTTATGTTTTTGGCATTGAGATTCATCGAGATAGACATCAAAGTACCTATTTGTTCTGACTCCCAACATTTCCCAACTCACCAATACTTTCACTACTATTATTCATTTTCCTCCTGTCCCCAACTTCTTTTGACCTCATTCGACTACTCAAATTATCATTTTTCAACTGAACATCCTTTTCCGTATTCGTTATATTCGGATCTAATTTCTCATTCTCACTGCTATTACTACTCAAAATCACTGCATCTACACCTCCTTTTTCAACTCCATTGATCTAACACACAAATAAACAATCAAATAGGTTTTGCTTAAAACACTGCTTTATAAACACAAAAATTAATTCTCCTTCAAGCTATTACCTCTAAATCATCAGCAGCAGCAACAGCAACATAAGCAATGAGTAAAGCTAAAATTACTCGACGAGTATAAATCATGTGCATCTTTACGTAGAACAATAAGCTCCTTCAAACTACAAAAAGCAAAAAATTCAAAAAAAAATTCAAAAAAAAAAAACGAGCGGTTGAGCGTACATCAACAGATTTGTATATTGAAAACTGGGGAAAAATAACAGAATTGAAAATACTTACTTATATGATTAGCGACTAAATTTGTGCATTCGAAATTGGGGAAGCCATAATCATGAGAAAGAGAGAAATCTAGGGTTATAACTCCACCTTTAAAATTTTGGCAACTTGCAAGGGAACAGGTTCCTTGCTTTAAAATTTTGAGTTGTTTTGCACTTAACTACTATTTTGGGAGAAAAGGTCCAATTTCGGTGGGTGGGTGCCTGGGTGGATGGGTAGCGTGGAGACGATTCAAATAAGTTTTTGTGTATCTCGATTAATTTTATGAGATATGATGTTACTTTCTACAAGTTAGTAGCAGAATTAGATTTTCAACAAAGAAGTTAAATATTTGAAGAAATAAACGTTTAAACTAATTAAAATGAGTTTGATATTTACTCTCTCTCTCTGTATATAATAGTTTTGAATATGGATAAATTATATAATAGTTTTGAATATGGATAAATAGTAAAGCTTTGTAACGTCCATAACCTCCATGGATGTGGTTTGTAACTTCCATGGAAGTTGCAACTACCACTACATCCACTACCCATGGAAGTTACATAACCATCCACTAGTCCACTACTTTGCAACTTCCCTACTACTCCACTTCCCACTAACTTCCCCATTACTATTCTTGATGGTAGAATAGCTATAAATAGGGGTACATCTGGTTAAAGGTCCCTAAGCACAAACTCCACACCATCTTGAGTGAGGTTTGAGTGCTTAGAAGACTTACCGGAAAGTGAAAAGTAAACGACGACGATTCCGACTACATCGCCAACAATGACTGGAGGTGTATCGATCTACTATTCCGCTGCGCTATTGCTCTATGTTTACTTACAATGAGCACTTTCTCATTTGAGTTATTTCTGGAGCATTTCTAAAACCATTCTTTTTTGTGTTTATAAGTAGCTTCAAATGCAAGGATAAATTTGAATCACTAAATTTAATATAGAAAAATACACCAAAAGTATTTAGTGCCCTGATGTATAGGCAACCTGCAACTTCTCTTAAATAAAAATGTGAAAGGAAGCAAATATATATATAAATGGAAAATTTGAAGGACCACATACACGTACCATTGCCCGGAACTCTTAGACATGCAATCAATGCCTTTTCCTCAATTCTGCAACTATAAGATGAATCACACTCTTCTCCATGAAAGCTTTCCTTTCTTGAAGGCAATATCACCTCTCTAGTCTGAATTCCATCAGGCAGAACCCTTCCCTTCTCCTCCTGCTTCTCGGTAATACTATTGTTCGCTTTCTCTAGCCGATCAGCTTCTTTTATATCCCCTTTCGTGTCATCCCTCCCGGAACTAATATCTTTCCCTTTCTTCTCCCCTTCATCTTCTTTCAACCCTCCTCTCTCATCACCCCTTTTCACACTACTATCATCTAACTTGTTCTGACTCCCAACATTTCCCAACTCACCAATACTTTCACTACTATTATTCATTTTCCTCCTGTCCCCAACTTCTTTTGACCTCATTCGACTACTCAAATTATCATTTTTCAACTGAACATCCTTTTCCGTATTCGTTATATTCGGATCTAATTTCTCTTTCTCACTGCTATTACTACTCAAAATCACTGCATCTACACCTCCTTTTTCAACTCCATTGATCTAACACACAAATAAACAATCAAATAGGTTTTGCTTAAAACACTGCTTTATAAACACAAAAATTAATTCTCCTTCAAGCTATTACCTCTAAATCATCAGCAGCAGCAACAGCAACATAAGCAATGAGTAAAGCTAAAATTACTCGACGAGTATAAATCATGTGCATCTTTACGTAGAACAATAAGCTCCTTCAAACTACAAAAAGCAAAAAATTCAAAAAAAAATTCAAAAAAAAAAAACGAGCGGTTGAGCGTACATCAACAGATTTGTATATTGAAAACTGGGGAAAAATAACAGAATTGAAAATACTTACTTATATGATTAGCGACTAAATTTGTGCATTCGAAATTGGGGAAGCCATAATCATGAGAAAGAGAGAAATCTAGGGTTATAACTCCACCTTTAAAATTTTGGCAACTTGCAAGGGAACAGGTTCCTTGCTTTAAAATTTTGAGTTGTTTTGCACTTAACTACTATTTTGGGAGAAAAGGTCCAATTTCGGTGGGTGGGTGCCTGGGTGGATGGGTAGCGTGGAGACGATTCAAATAAGTTTTTGTGTATCTCGATTAATTTTATGAGATATGATGTTACTTTCTACAAGTTAGTAGCAGAATTAGATTTTCAACAAAGAAGTTAAATATTTGAAGAAATAAACGTTTAAACTAATTAAAATGAGTTTGATATTTACTCTCTCTCTCTGTATATAATAGTTTTGAATATGGATAAATTATATAATAGTTTTGAATATGGATAAATAGTAAAGCTTTTCATTGAAGGTAGTTCACAATAAGTTGGCTTCACCCTTGCCACCAACAATATATCAGATAACTCTATTAAGTAAGGCTACGATAAAATGGAAAGAAATCATATAGTAATTTTTTGTCCATGGTGTAATTTGAACATAAGAGTTTATGTTGGATCAATATACAACATACCTAGGTTCAAATTTAGTCCATTTGAATATTAAAAGAATAATCAATAAGAAAGGAAGATAAATACTTTCTCCATTTGAAATTAGTTGTTTTTTAATCTTTTTTTGAAGTCGGTTTAAATCATTTTCGAAGCTAAATTAAATCAGATTAACTTAATATTTATGTTTACAATAAGCGCGGAAGTGCAAATTTCAATTTTGCAACTCTTCTCATATTAATTTAATATTAAAATATATATTTAAAATGCTAGTCAAAATTCACATAATTTGACTTTAAAAAAGTAAATATAGTAGCTATTTTAACTTGAACGATAATTTTAGAATATGCTTAGCTCGCTAAAAAGGCCAAATGTGCCTCCAATGCAACTTGTAAAAAGTCTTTTCACAATACACTTATAATCTCAATTTTAGACTCATCTATTATTTTCGTGAGATTAAAACACATGTAATTAATATTTTACATAGTATATTTTAGAATTCTCTCGAAAATTAAATCACACCCTAGTAAAAGATATTTACACAAAATTAAGGGGTATAAAAGTAAGGAATTAACTATTTTTAAATAGTTTTTTTTGGGGGGGTGGGGGGAGGAAGGGGTGCTATAAGTAAAAGGCCTTTACATGAGAAGTCCAATTATATTGACTCAACAAGGGATGTGATCAACTTGGGCTCTTTCCTTGGTGAAAGACTTGAGAGGCCCATTTTGAGATGACTAGGATCGTTTGGTACAAAAATAAATAATGTAGAAATTGATAATGGAGGGATTAATAATGTTAGAATTATTTTTTATCTCATATTTGATTTATTATTTTTTATTTAATTTTATGCATGATTCAAAATTCAATAAAAAAAAAATTCAATTATACTTTTGAACTATTATGAGATTTTCTATTTTATGTAATTAGATTAAAGTAGATTATTATTTTTTTGTAACTTCTAACTAGTTAAGAAAATAATAATTTGCCATTATGTTTGCTATTTTCTCACTTGAATTATTTGACAATAAACAATTGTAATCTTAATAAATTCATCACTAATAAAATGTCAATCTTTAATTTAATAAAGATAGACCATCTATTACTAAAATAGAAAAGATGGTAAACAACTGTAAAATAGACAATCTATATTTATACCCAAAAATTTGGAAGTTGTAATTTTAATTTAGTGTTTATATCTTACGAGACCACTCAACTTTGAGAATATATCTAACATCATTGGACTTTATATTGTATCAATAAAATCACTCAAATAAAATTAATTATAAAAAATAATTTGACATGTCAAAATATTTTTTTGTGCATTATGTAAATATGAAACTACAAATAAATAAAATTTAAAAATTTGACATGGTAAATTTATTTATTTTTATAATATGAAAATGTGAACTCGCAAATAAATAAATTTTGTAAGCTAATTTATTTAAATAAATTTACTAGTACAAAACTACAAATATAAAATAAAAAATCAAAAATTAAAAAATATAAAAGAATTTGAAAGATATTTGTGTCTTTATGTATTTAACCCAAGGTATTAGCTAAGACCACCAAATGGAAGGTTTTAGCTAATATCATGTATGTGGGATTAACTAATACCACGGATTAGTTATACATCGTTCAAAACTTTTATCAAATATTGTACTAATTAATACCATCAACTAATCCATGGATTATTACTTCTAATACCTCCTACCGAACATACCCTAAATATTTGCAAACTTTAGCCTTTTCAAATGCAGGTTTGACAATTGGCTATGTCTGCATTTATTTATAGCATGAAATAACTCGCATATACAAATATTGAATTTTGAAAAAATTGAATTTCGAGAAAAATTGAAATAATAGGTTAAAAAAATGGACCCCACCTCTGTCAATGCATTTTTTTTTTTTGGCATAGAAAAGGTAAAGATTTGTCTACCATTGTGATTGAATGTTGGTAATTCAAAGTGGGTTTGGATCAATAGGCTAAATGTGTAAACAGGAAGTAAAGGTTATTTAAGTGAAGATTTGAACTTTCGTTAAGGCCCAATCAAAAATTACAATTGGGCCGGGTGTTTTGTCATTACTGTCTCTCTCTGTTTTTAGCGGAAACAATTTTAAAAATCAATACCTAATCCGATTTTTTAAAATTTTCATTCAACATTCAATACTTGTTTTAAGGAGTAATTAATTTAAAATTTACGTCAAAAAGCCTCATTTTGAATGTAAAATTGACATGATGTTCACATAAGCAAAATATTTTATTTTTTTTTCATAAAGTTAACACGGCATGAGGAGAGGTCCAATTGATTCCAAACATGTGTAGATCGTTTGAAATAATTTCTTTTGATGTGATTTTAGGTCTATTTCATCCTCTTTTAACACCTTTACTAACCGTAATTTTATACAAACGAATCAATGTATCTATAAATTGACGCAGGATATAACCAGACTATCTCCAACGACTTTTTCTCATTTTATCCTCAATTTGTTCTACTTATTTTCTCCCCTCTTACAAACACACACCCCCCTCAAAAAATAAAAAAGAATATGTAAACTAATGAGATTAGAATTTTTCTAATGTTGACTTTTGGACAATTTTTCCACTACAATAATTTCCTCTCATAACCTAAAAGTTTGCCCCTTTTTTTTGTGAATAAATAATTGTAGCACTCGCATCACATATTGGGAGTGAAATATAATTATAAATTATAATGGCAATAAATCAAAAATAAAAAAATTATATAAAAATAAAATTATATCATGATATAAGTTTGGTTAATTGGCCTACAGACGATGAAAAGTCTAACTTGTAATTTTCATCTCAAAAGTTGATTGAACGAAATATCTAGAAACAAGCAACTGATATGTTAATGTATCTGCTTCTATTCATATATGTAATTTCTTCATTTATTTTTAAATTTTTTTAAAAAAAAAATTTGAAATCTATTATATATTAAAAAATTATATAAAAAATATTATAAATCACAATAATTAGCAATTTAAAATTTTATATAAAAGATACTACAAGTCATATATAATAGTTAACAACTTAAATTGGTACGAAGGAAGTAACATATATTTATTTGAAATACTACAAAAAGTTGTATAAATTACAATAATTATTAACTTAAAAATTTAAAAGGAATTTCAAAAGCCACGTAAATTGGAATGAAGAAAGTAACATATGCTATTTGAGATTTACCTAAAAGGTACTATGAATCACACCAAATAAAAATTTTAGAATATCTAAAAGGCAAATAAAATTTTAATTGACTCACGAAATTTTATATATGTAATATAAATTGAAAAAAAGTAAGTAACATATATTATTTAAAAATAGCATAAAATATATTATAAGTCACAATAATTAACAACTTAATTTTTTTTAAATATATAAAAAAAAATTCTATTAATGCCACATAAATTGGAACATAAAAACTATAATACTATTAAAAGTTACATAGAAAAAAATACTACAAATTACTTTTGTTAACAACATTAAATATTTAAAAATTATATTAAAAATTTTAAATTTTATTTGTATCACATAAATTGAAAATATATATATAGAGAGAGTCCATACTAATACGGACGCTCATAACTACTAATTTCCAGAAAAAGAAATAAGATTATAAAAATATGCTTTGTTCTTCACCAAATATTTTATTTTTCATCTAAAATAAAAAAATTAAATTTCTCCAATATCTCCTTTTTAACTAAGGGCAGATCTCAACTACTTACTGATTCACATGAATTCATCAACTTTTGTTCATATTTTATATGTATATCTTAAAATGTTTATAATATTATATATTAACTTAAATTATATTATGAAAATTAATAAAATTTAAATTTTCAATTTGTCTGTAGTTGTACCTGCCTTAATTATGCATCTTAATTAACCTGTCCCATGCATGCGTTAATAATAACAGAAAAATCAGTATTAGTCCAATCAATTAATACTACGAGGGAAGTGAGTAAGCACTAAAATAGTTACTACTTTAAGTAGTATTTATTAATTATTGAATGAGGTTTAATAATAATTTATAATTTGGTAGGGCCAAAAAAGTCTAAAAACTTGATAAGAGATCAAACTAAACAAGGTCGGTACCTATCTGAAAGTCTAGAAAAATTATATAATTTTGTCAAACCGACCATCATGGACTTGCTCCAAATTATGTCTTTCTAAAATATATAAAATTATCCTAAAATGGACAGCTCATCTTCTACATGAAAAATAATGACTTCTTTGATTCGACGTATTGAAGGAGGTACGTTATGATCGACATTTTTAGTCAGTTATTTGATTTTATCATATTATTTTTATTAATTATTTCTTCAGCGATTGTAGTTATAAATTTATAATATTATTTTTAATTAATTGTTTTTTCTTAAAGGCAATTATCAATTGATGTGTCTGCTTCAGCTACCAACTGATATTCCTGCTTCAGCTGCTTGAGTTTATCACATCGTTTCTATTATTTGTTTCTTCAGTTATTTCAACTATGAATTTAATTATAATATTACCCTTAATAAATTATATTTTTAAAGATAACTCCTGATTGACGTGACTGTTTTAATTGCTCAATATTACCCCTTATAACATTTTTTCAGTTGCTTCATCTATTAACAATTTAAAATATTTAAAAAATAAATCAAATGTTCATTGATTTTCAAAATTTTATATGTGCAACATAAATTGGAACAAAATAAGTAACATATATTATTTAAAAATAATATAAAATGTGTTATAAATCGCAATAATTAACAACTTAAAAATTTTAAAACGTGTATAAAAAATCTATCAAATATCACATAAATCAAAATAAAAAATTAACATATATTGAACTCGTATTGACACGGGCTTTCGTGACTAATTTTAATAGAATTACTCTATTTACGAACTATTTATTCTATCTTGTCTTTTTATCTAGGAAGATATGTCTAGTTTTTTCTCCCTCCCCTTAAATTAGGAGTTGGGACTATCAACAAACTTTAATAAGGAGACAAATTTGTAAAAGTAAAAAAATAAATAAATAATTGCATGCTACTACTATAACCTAGCATGGCCAAACCCTAATTGGGTGCTACAAATGAGAAGTTCCTACCCTAGACATTCATGTTTAGTTATATATCATTCATTTAGAAATATTTTCAATGGAGTTCTAACTATCAATTAGTTATGTAATTATATTATTTTCAATTGAGTTCTAAGTTCTAACTATAAATAAGTTATGTAATCTTACTTTTTTTATGTCTAAGCAAAAACTTAATTTAGCGACTCTTTTTAGAAAGATATGAATTCAGACAATAGAATGTCTCATGGATAAACTTTCACAAATAGGTAGAGTAATCGTATAGGCGAGACATTTAATGATAAGCATGTGCTTGTTTGGAGGGATCATCATAAATTATTGAAATATGTAGTTCACAATAATAATGTATATTACATCGCCCTTTCTCTTATTCAAATTTATATCTTTTTTTGTAATTGATTAATTGAAGCGTCAGTATTATTGTCCTAGATAAATAAAATAAAAGAAAATAGTATAAAAAATTATTTTATTTTATATGGTAAGAAGTAAGGCTTATCTCATGTGAATGAGTCACAACAACTTACCAAAGCAAGGTGTTTTTATGGGATTTTGATGTGTTCTTTTTTAGAAGTATTTGCAACTAATCAGCAAGAAACACATATAGGAAAGACAAGGCAATGCTAGTTGCCGACTTCCCATGGTTCGCGAGAAGGAAAAAGAATGCTACATTTGACCTAGTAGATAAAAAAAAAAAACTTCATCTATAACGATAAACAACAAATTGACGAAGCTCTTTGTATTACATGTCCATTTGCATTCATATTGAAGAAAACAACCTTTGAGTTTTTGATAAGAGGGGACCATATGTTGATAAAATTGATTGATCACCCCTTCTATATTTTATCCTTTTATGTATATAATAATATTTTTTCATCTACTCTTAATAATTCAAAACTAATTTGAAAAATATACATTTTAATTTAAGATTATGTGGACTTTTTCTAACAATATTGTAGCAAATATAGCTATGACACGTTTGCAAAAACTAAATAAAAGTTGCAATAAATAAAACTGAATTATTGATTCAATCATTGAAAATTTCCCCTATAATTTCAATTTACAGGTGTCCCTTATTCCATTAAAAAAATGATATAATTCAATACAGCATGTCTAAAAACAGTATGTTGTGTTATTAATTAAACATGTTGGTGTGTACATATATAGAAATATAAATTATATCAGTATATTATATATATGCATGCAAATTTTTCAATCAATCTATTTATTTTCTCAAGAATCATTAGTATATAATATTACTAAACGAGCTTGAAATTAAATAATATTTTGCATGCATGTTTAGGTTCTAATATTACTGAGTATTTGAGGCAAAAATAGCTATAGTTTGTTAAAATTATGATTTGTAGCTACATATTATAAAAGAGTGGCGAGCAAGACCAAGAGAGGAAGGAGAGAGAGGCGAGTGAGAAAGGGAAGAGAGTGGAGAGAGGCGAATTTTATATGTATATTTGTCAAATTGTATGTGTATATCTGTGAAATAATTATATATGTGTAACTAATATACATATGTATTTGTATATCTAGCAAGCGAGATTGAGATAGGGAGGAGAGAGACAAGCGAGATCGAGAGGGAAGAGAGTGGAGTGAGGCGAATTATATATGCATATCTGTCCAATTGAATATGCATATCTGTCAAATAATTGTATATATGTAGCTGGTATACATATATATTTCTATATCTGGCAAGAAATTGCAGAGAGAGACGAGAGAGAGAAAAAGAGGAGAGAGAAAACAACAATAAAACTTGTAATTTTTTCAAACTACAGTACTATAATATAAATACATACCATACGTTTGTCTAGTTACGTAATTTACCCTTATTTTTCAAAATTAACAGGTGTCCCTTATCCTCCGTAAACAAAATAATTTTAAATTGAATTCAGCAGGTCTGAAAATAGGTATGTTGTGTTATTAAAAGATGTTGGCTAGAACCAAGACGCTTTAAATGGTTTGTTCATACATAAATATATATATTATTCTATACATGCAAAATTTAATTAATTTATTTCTTCTCAAAAGAATCATGAGTATATTCTCTTTATGAAAATAATAATAATAATAATAATAATAATAATAAAAAGACTAAATGACCAGTGTCATAATCTTTGGTAGGTTTAGATTAATATTACTCCTTTTAATTTCACCCTGTTTAATTATATGGAGGAGTCAACACTATGGGGTCAAAAGGTCAAAATACTTAATTATAGCTATTTAATCGGGTAATATTAATAAAATTTATATATTTGATAACTATATCAAACATATTACAATAAGATTTGAACAAGTTGGTGTCTTGCAATAAGACAGCAAGAACTAGACAAATCTTCTCCCATAATCTTTAACCTTCATACATATTTTTCTATCTAGAGTCATGTTCGTAGTAAACTGCATGTATGACATGTTTTGTTTAATTATTTTACCTTAATATTTCTTCGATGTACCTCTATATCTCTCCAATAACCGTTATAACCAACCTTTCTCACTTCTCAAAGGCAATTGTGCTTCTTCTCTTTGCATGTTTGAATATCTCAGTCTCGCATCTTTCGTCTTTTTTATTTAGAGTCATGTCATCAGCAAGTTGTGTGCGCGTGACATGTTTCGTGTAATCATTTCACCTCCAATACTTCTTTGACCTACCTTAACCTCTCCAAATAACCGTTATAGCCAATCTTTCTCATCTTCCCACAGACAATTGTGTATCTCAATCTCATCTATCTCATTTTATCCACTACGAAGGTCTCTCCCAACTTGTTCTAAATAGCATTCGTTCCCGATTCTATAGATCGACGATCTCTCCTACTACGCCCATAATACATCCATCTCAATATTCACATCTCTTAGATGTACATGTAAGTTCTTAATATGCCTTCACTCTGCCTCATATAACACAACATAACAATTACTTTATCTTACTTTTAAAGTTTAAATTGCACATTCTTATCGCATAAGACAACAAATATAAGCGTCACTTTTTTTTTATTACAAATACGAAAATTCTTTTATGAAATAATCATGTCGTCATAATTATCCTCATCCAATATTTTTTCCCAAGAATATAAAAAACTCAATCTTTTCTCACTTTATTAAAATATTTTCTTGGTAGTTCCAACCATATACTAATAGGCACGTATCGATATGTTAAAGATAAGCATATAAAAACAGTGACCTGTCCTCCTTTTAGGTGGAGACACGTGTCAAGTTGGACCATTAACGTGCTGAGTTGTTTAAATATGACTAAGTCTACCAAATAATGCCAAAAAAGAACTTTTTGGAAATGTCATGCTGCTTTAATTAATTAGACCCCACACGTCATAATCAATTTTCTCTTTTAAATTTTTTTTGATAAATAATTTGAGACATGTGAATATGTTAAATTCTTTTTTGGTTGACAATATGACTTTTATGGTTGGCGACAACTCAAAGTTTAGGAAGAGGTTAGTTTACGACTTTAAAGATTAAAGACAGAGTGAGAAAGATACTTGTTGACAATGAATTTATTTATATCTGTTATTTCTAATTTAAAGTTGTAATTTTAAAAAATACGATTTATGGAAAAGGTTAGTTCACAACTTTAACTCATACTTGTGCAAAAGGCTATTGTCAGTATCAGTAAATAAAAAAATTTCCGTTTCAACATTTCAATTTGTTTGTTTAATTTTGATTTAACATAAAGTTTAATGAAAGCTAAAAAAAAAAAATTCTCAAATCTTTCAATCTTAAACTAAAGATATGTATGTTGCTTGTCGTCTTAAACATGACATGTTAAAGTTGAAATTAAAGATTTTTTTTTAAAAAAATAATGTTAATGAAAACTAAAGAGTGTTAAGAAGAAAAGAGGGTTTTCTTTGAAATCGGCTACAGAAAAGAAAGTAAAACAAACAAATCAAAATAAAAGGAATTTCTTTTTTATAATTTCCCATCTAGTATCCGAAGTCTGCTTTTTATTTTTATTTTATTTTTTATCTTTGTTTTTATTTTTTTGACCAAGCAACCTAATTGGGACTTGGGAGTCAATTTCAATCAATATTATAGCCATAACCTCTAATTTGGATAACATTTATTGCTTTCAAATAATGGAATTAGAGAAAATGAAAGGCAAATAATACTAAGTCAAATTCTATGATGAAAAAGGTTGGACTATCTAGACAACTTGCTAGAAATAGTAGAATCGTGTATCATGTAAACTTCTAAAGGTATGCTCACAAAGAAAAAGATTAAGAGACTTAATCAATATTTTACATATATATTAGGGTCATGTTAAAATGAAAGAAAAACTACTCAAGTAGATAACTTATTTTATCATATTCCTTAAAAATAATTATCATTTGAAAAAATTATAAAATTTCCTACTCTCTTATTACTGAATACATCTTACGCGATGTATCGGAACGTGATGTATCAGGACTTCATGTATCAAAACGTTGAGCAACATATCAGGATAGGCGTGTCATGTATCAATAAAGATAATGCATCGGAATGTTGAGTGATATATCTGAAATCTTAAATTTTAAGAGATCTTTATAATTTGAACAAGAATAAGAATAGTAAATAATTAGCTATTAACAATATGAAATTTGCGTAAAATTACCTTATCTATTTATTATTTGTAGTTAAAGTAAAAGAAGTTTTGCCTATGAAAAATTGTTTTTCTATATTATTCTTTGAAGAACACAATCATTTGATTGTTACTCTCTTCGTTCCATTTTATACGAGTTAATTTGGGTCTTAAAAATAAAAGACTTTTAAAACTTATGGTCTAAAATAAGTGATAGATATTTTGTGTGGTTGTAATACACTTCATTAAAGGTAAAATAGTTATTTTAAAGTCAAAATATGTGTCGGATATACAAAATGTGTTATTCGTTTTAGGATTGACTAAAAAGAAAAGCAACAACAACAACAAACCTAGCGAAAATCTCATAAGTGGGGTCTGAGAAGGGAAAAATGTACGTAGATCTTACCAATACCTTATAGAGATAGAGATGTTATTTCTGAAAGACTCTCATCTCAAAGACTAAAAAAAAGTGAGTCATATAAATTGAGACAAAGAAAGTACTTATCACATAAATAATATCGTTGACTATAATATCCTCATAACTAGTAAGATATTTTAACCGAACATTCCCAAAAAGTGAAAAAAAAATTCAAAAAGGAAAAAAATCAAAGAATGTAAAATAGTGGGCCCATGTATACCGAAAGATACAAATAGTACGATTTTGTATTGACTTTTTAGTAAGATGAGTTAGGTCTGTATCACATGCAAAAGCTATTTTGGGCCGTTGATACAGTGGGCCCATTACTATTACACGGGTCCTGTCTTTTAAGGCCCCATCATCATTTTCTTTTTATTCAATGTTAACCTTTTTGAATTTAATATCATTTAGGTCCCACAAATTTATTTCTATTGTAAAACTTTTCCTATGATTAACACCATTTATCATGTCCAGAGAAGGTTTACCTATTCATCTAGAGTTCTGGTGAGATGGATGAGATATTTTTTTTTTGTAGTTAGAAGTTTTGGGTATGAGTTACTAGAAGCGAATGAAATTTTTCTGTTTTAATTAGAGGTCTTAAATTCGAATTCAGAAAGAAACTTCTTTAGTGATCAGTATCTTTTTTCTTTATATAATGTATATGTAAATTTGAATTAGTTGAAATAGTAAGTTTTGAATGCCAACTAGATTTGTTTACTCCCTCTTTCTACGAACAATCTTTGAAACTTAATTAAGTTTTTGGCAAATGTATTACACATAAATCTCAAATTTAAAACGTAGATTAAAGAAAAAGTAGATAGCCTACTTTTAGCTCCATTATAGAAAAAAATCTTTAGGATTAGATATTATTGATATTTGCTTGGCTAGTTTTGTGCATGTGATTAGTATGAATGATTTCAAATTGACTCCCTATTTATATAGTTACACATATGATATTCGATTTGAGTGTAACCCTACTTCGAATTTAGAATTCTCCATTAAAACATAATATTTTGTGTATAGAGCTATCGAACAAATTTGATAACAACAAACAATAACAACATACCCAGTGAAATTCTATAAGTGGAGTCTGGCGAGGATACAATTTACGCAAACCTTACCACTGTCTTAATATAATGATAGTTTTGACTTTTGTTGCATAATATAATGATGTAATTCATATAACTAGTTCCAAGATTGGTGGAGTTTTGAGATTTAAAAAGTGTTTAGCATATGGTTTGTCCTTTCCTTTATTAGTAAGAGGCAACTTATTTCAAACTTCCCCTTTTAATCTACAGAGATTTTTTCAAATTTAGTTGAACATGCATGACAAATTAGAGTTGGAAAAATTAGTATATTATAACAAAAAAAAAGATACTTATCTTTCAGCCATCAAAATCAACAATTTATAATTAGTTTTGTAAATTATAATTGTTTGCAACAAATTTTTAAATATATGAAAAATTAAATTAATCATAAATAAAATTTGAAGAAATAAGAATATTATTAATAAAATAGTATGTGTACAATTCTGGTCTTCCCTTGCGTATTTTTCTAATGTAGGAGGCCACATCTTGATCTCTTTATGAATATTCGATGAGTTTATAAATTTTTCAAGATGTCAATTCAAGGGAATATATTACACTTTTTATATATGCATTTTAGGGCAAAATAGCCTACAAGAATTCTAACTGAAAACTGAATTCGTCTGGTCGAGTTTCACAAAATTTTGTCTACAGTAATATTTACATTTTTAATTTATGCTTCAAAATTTCAAATATTCAGGAGAAGCGACAGCTCACTCACAACAATGAATATATTTCTACTTATATCAAACTACTCTCAAAGCTATGTTAAAATTTTCCTAATTTATCTTTTTTTTCTTATTATATGTATAGTATATGCTCAAAATTCAATTTTTCATCCCTAAAATTAGGATTGAAATTAGGTGCAAACTTGTAATCATACTAGAACATTATCCCCTTACCTACCTTCCATGCCTTGCACCTATTCACTAGCTTTATCCCAACCTAAAACTCATTTTTTAAAAAATTAAATCTTACAATAAAATAGCAAAGAGTGAAGTTTTAAAAAAAGTTTAAAGGAATAGAAAAGGAAAGGAAGCAAACTTCTCCTGCCCAATAAAATAGGAAGATAGAAATAAATGCATAAGTGAAGGCGTGGTATAGAAATTAAATGGAAAAAGGTGTAAGTTTGAAACTTGAAACTAGAAACAAAAAGACTCTCTCTCCATTCATATCTTATTGCAGTTCAACTAGTTTAAATTTTTATTATATAATACTTATTTTTAAGTGAAAAATACTAGCTAACAAAAATTTTTTTCATACTCATGATGCATATTCAAAATTTCTAATATGAGTCGAACTCGTCATGTTGGACTTGTATAGTATGAGTTAACTCTCCTATGTAGCTTGTGAGCTACTGCATAGAAATAGAGTTTACCTTGTGTACATTAAAAAAGATAACAATCACAAATTTTTCTCATTATAAAAATAATAAAATGATATAACAATCTTTATCTATCTCACCACAATCTTGATGGTTAACGACTCTATCTCTCAACTGTATTGAATACAATAAATTCATAAAGTTGCTTTTTGATTTCTTAATCAATTGAGTTGAGAGAGAGTAGATCACTTTTGAGTTTTAGGTCCACACGGTAATTGCCTTTGGCTAAGTCAAAATTACCCTTTTCACAATGTGAACCCATCCACCCAACTAACCACCCACCCGCCAAGTAAAATGACACCCCTTGATATTGGAAAAAAAAAAATACCTTTTGAGATTTGAAAATTAAAAATCACGATATAATGAAACGTGTAATTTACTTGATTTCATTCAATTGCATTTATTCCTTCAATCATAAGTTTAAAAGAATGTCATAAATAAGGAAGATATATAAATTTTTAAGGTCAAATTTTATTTATGTATATTTATTAGATATCAAACTTTCTTCATAAAAATCTTGTTGTAGTCATTGGAAAACATTGAAAACAAACATATTCAACTAAAAAATTTTTTTTTAAAAAAAGACTTACCTTAAACATATTTGGTTCAAATCAAATTGAAAGATCATTTTTCTAATCCCAAGATTTATTGAAAACAACTTTCTTGACAGATGCCTCATCCTTTTTCGACTCTATTTGTGAAGATACACAAGATATATTATTGTTATTAACCAATACTACACTAAACCCTTATATTTCACTTTATTAACGCCTCAAAGCCTTCTCAACACGCCTCATCCCCACCCAAGGGGCATAGCCACATGGGTGCAAAGGGATTCATAAAAAATTGTTGTACGTCGAATTCTCTTGACTTCATCATATGTATAACTATTTAGATTATAAATGTCTTAACAAAAATTCTAGCTCCGACAAACAGGTCCTACATCTCCTACCTAACACAATTGACCGACCCACCACTTCTTTTCTTCAATAATGCTCATCTTTCTTACGACTTGCTACCGCAATGTTCGTTCGCCCCTTCTGCTTCTTCCATTCAAAAGATAGTTGGGATCTTTCTTACCCCTTTCTATTTCGACTTCTCTCTAAGAACCCCAAACACACACCAAAAAAAGAGACAATTCTAGTAAATTAATCAATTCACTTTAAACAAAACAGGAAGCCACTTTACTGACACAACTACTACAAGGGTAATATAGAGATTTGGATAGAGGACTTGGTAGATAAGAGTAAAAAGTTGAATCATAAATGCCAACTCTTGAATAAGGAAAAAAAAAAGTTATGGGGCCTTAAGAAAGAGCAGAAAAGATCCTTTTCTCAACAGCTATAAATACAAGCAGAAGGGAAACCAAAACACAACTGACATCAAACTCAAAAATCTTTACTACTTCTCAACTGCCCCCCTCAAACAAAAACAAATCTTTTTCCAATCATATCTCATTTCTTTTAGTAAACTCAGAAAACTTCACTTACTCATAGAAACAAAATCATTCAAGAAAAAGATTAATCTTTTCGAACTCTGTCTATAACTCACTAGAACCCCGCGTATCCTCATATTTTCTCTCGGAAAAAGGGGCAATTTTTTAGCTCCCCTGTTTCTTCCTCTGTTTTACTCTGTTTTTATGAAGTTATAAATGGAAAGAATTCAAGAAAACAACTCAACTAATATGTCTGGCATATATGATGAGGGTGCTCGAATTCGATCTTCATTATCTCAACTACTATTAACAAGTGGCACAAACACATTCGACACGATTTTTTCCCATTGCCAAGAAAATAACCAAATGGCTAGTAACAGTCCTGTTTTTGAGCCTTTAGGTACTTCAGTCTACCTCAGACAAAGAGATTTGCTAAACAAATTCTGTCAAGAAAACATAGGAAATATGTCAATATCAACAACTTCGAAAACTGCCCCTTTTCAAAGCTCTTTGTATACACAGAGTTATAAGTTTCCAGAGAAGAAGAAACTATACAGGGGAGTGAGACAGAGGCATTGGGGTAAATGGGTTGCTGAGATAAGACTTCCACAGAACAGAATGAGAGTTTGGTTAGGTACTTATGAAAGTGCTGAGGCTGCTGCTTATGCTTATGACAGAGCAGCCTATAAGCTTAGAGGCGAATATGCGCGATTGAATTTTCCTAATCTTCGCGATCCGAGCAAGTTGGGATTTGGAGATGGAGAGAAAATGAATGCTGTGAAGAATGCAGTGGATGCTAAGATTCAAGCTATTTGTCAGAAGGTGAAAAGAGATAAAGCTAAAAAGGCTGCAAAGAAAAAGAGTGAAAATGAGAGTAAAGTTAAAGAAACTATGGACTCATCATCTTCTACTACTACTACTACTACTTCTTCTTTGGTTGGTGGAGGTAATGTGATATCACCAAGTGTTTCTGAAGATGGATTATGGAAAAGTGAGGATTCAACTTGTTCTGTTTTTGGTGATTGCTTGAAGGAGCCATTAATGGAGTCTGAATTTGATAGTTGTTCACTTGCAAGAATGCCTTCTTTTGATCCTGAGTTGATATGGGAAGTTATTGCTAATTAGGACTCTTGTGGTCGCCCCTGCGCATAGCGAGAACTTTAGTGGGGCTTGCGCTTTTGCTAATTAGGACTCTCTTTAGGGGTTTTGTGGTGGGATGGGGGGTGATAAGGAGTTTTTATTGGGATTTGGTGGTACCATTTTATGTTGTGGGAAATGTAAATGGTTAATTTTTGAAGATTTAACTATCTATCATATGACTAGTATCTTTGTCAAAGTTGAGCAGTGATGAATGTCTTGAGTTTGTCTTGTGTGTTTATCTTTATGGGATGAATGGACATATTTGAGCTCTATTTACTCCCTAGCATATGTATCAAATATGTTGGGTTTTGTTATTTTTAATAATATTAGTGATATTTAAACAAGTTTTATAGTTTGGCACCTATTAGTTTCAAATTTTATTTTGGGATGGTAGTTTGAATAGGGGGTAAAAGAACCTCTTGCTTACAAACTAAGTTACAATTCATACTAAGTTTAAAAGTAGGAAAAGGAAGATATTGCACAGAAAGCTTGAGTTGTACTTCTAATTAAATTGATGATTATTTGGTCAAAATCCTTAGAAATGATAAAAAGGTTAGGTGATTTCTTTTAATTTGCTTAATATCTATGTTGGTAGAAGGTAACATTCTAACAATATGATGATTCAGTTTTCTATCTCTTCTTTATAGTTCTTTGAGCTAAAGGTCTATCGAACTAATCTATTTACCTTCTCTAGATTGAAAGTAAAGTTTTCCGTACACACTACTCTCTCTAGACTCTACATGTGGGATTTCATTAGATTATTTGTTGTTTTCGGATTCTCAAATCTCAAATGAGAAACAGCAGAAAGAAAATCTTGAGGGAAATAAGGTGTGAAAATGACCATTGCCACATTCAAGATTGCCCATACCGTGTAATGTGTGATGTACAAAATTAGTTGACTATTTGAAGGTTGAGAAGGCCACATGTGCACCCCAGAGCTTACTGCCAAGTCACTGTGGTCCACCTAATTCTTCAATGCTCACCTACATTCTCTTTTTTTGTTTTTCATGGAACGGTAGTGTCTAAACCAGCTTACATACACTTTAATTAGTTTCATTGGATACTTACAACTTTTCATATGCATATCGAATAACTATGCACACCAATAGAAAAGGGGGGATGAATGGAATGAATCCCACTTCAATAATAAATGAGATTCCTCAACTCATTATAAGGCTTGAGAAATCATCTTCCCTTTGAGTTAGGTTCTGAAGTGTGAATTAAATCCAAAAACCGAATTTATCATAGTATATGAGTCCAGCCAAATATAACATGGGCCATCAAATGAGAAAAGGGGAGGCCCCAGACCAGTTGAAGGGGGTGAAAATACCTCGGTTCATGAATGTCCATAGTAGAACCCCAAATAAAACTTGACTGGAGAGACTCCTTGTAAAGCTTGGGCAATCCCCGTTCCAAGCTTAATTTATCAGAGTGCCTCATTCACAAGGAATAATAACTTCACATCACATAATTTATTTAAAAAGATAATGCTAGGCATATTTCTCTGACTATGGTTAAGTTTGTCAACAAATTCGTAAGAAGTAAAAATGAAATGGTCACAGAAACTGGTGTGAATCAATATAGTACAGTAAAGACTAAAGCAGGCGATGGTGATGTCTCAATAATGGTTTCCTGACAACTTTATAACCGTAGGAATACAAAAACTGAGGTCCACTATGTCTCACAAACCACAAATACACAATAGTCAACAAAATCATCTGAGATTTGATATTGTTGGTTTGAAGTTTTGAACCAATTATAAGCTTTGTTCATTACTTCATTAAATGAACAAAAACTTATCATTGTAGCTTCTTGACAAACACAACAATGTAATCGAAACTAATCGTAGGTTTTTAGCAAGATTTGTCTACTGCAAAGAAAATTTGATTGCCAAGACTACAGGTCTCAAGAGGGCAAGTACAAACTACATAACATTAAGCACAACCAACAATACATGGAGGGAGCATAGTACAAGCCATTTTTTTTCAAATGGAAATATTATAAACTAATAATATAAGGAGCATATTACAAGTTTTATCACTCAACTAGGTGATGAACTAACAAACCAAGGACAACAGAGTCTTGACACATAATTACAATCACATGCAGGGTTGTAAACAACATAACATGTGTATAAGAGATTATATAAGAACACTACCAGCTAATTGAGTTCCTTGACTGCTGAACCTTTGCATTATAAGAAGTCTCTATCTCCTCCTGCATGATTATGAGTTGCATTAGTCAAGAGGATCAATCTATGAGTTCAATCCATAAGGGTCGTATAGCATTCCACTCGTTATGGATTCATATCTACTAAATGTTGCAATTTTTCATAATCCGTGTCGAAAATAATGGTTTAAGATGAAATGTAAAGTTTGCATCAGCCCTGGCATCAGTTTCCTAACCTATGAGTTTAAGTAAAAAGAATTGATGCCAGTTACAAAATAAATACATGTTAAAACATAATTTTAAATGACCAAATTTCTGACAAGTATGATAAATCACTACTGAAAGGACAGTTATGGCAAGGATGCCTCCTGGAAATAGCTTGTTCCACACAGAAGTCTAAAGTCCTAGCATGGCAAGAGATACAAGGGTGAGTTATTTGAAGTAGTTGAAATGTACCTTGCAAGACTTCAACAAAGGCTGCAAGAAGGATTCCCTAAAGTATCTAACACAATCTCCAAGAGAGGTTCCATCCCATTCTGTCATAAATTGATTCATCAAAAAGTAAAACGATAAATTTAGAATCAGCTAGACTAGGAAAACAATAAAGAAAATACATTGCAATTGTGATAGACCATAAGTACACATTTGGACATGAATTGAGTGATATTTGAAAAACAGTAATACTTGATGGAGTGAAATTGAAAAAATATATTTGGAAGTTGAAGTTGTGTTTAGATATGTATTGCACTTGAAAAAATGTTGAAGTTTTCCAAGAGAAAAAACATTTTGTGCTTGAAAAACCGGTTGATCCACTGTATAACCAAACAGGTTTTTCAAAAATAGAAACTTGAAAAAAGCAAAAAATGAATGTCCAAATGTGACCTAAGTAAAGGAACTCAACTACGATCACAAAATGTAGATAGTTGTATTGCTAGAGTGAAGTTCATAAGTTATCACAGCTGAATGATTACCAGCTTTAGCTTAATGGAATATCATTTAAGAACCTCAAGTAAATTAATCATTGCCATTTTTGACACTCGATAGAAAGAAAATACAAGTGAGAAGATACAGAGAGAAATTCAGCATACCATTATCCCCTCCTCTTCTAAAACCTCCAGTATTAAGTTCCCCAAGAAGCTGCAATACAGTCAAATCTGTGTCAACAAGAGGGAAAAGAGGAACAAACTAAAATAAAAAGTTTCCACGTATTTATGATTGCTTGATAATATATTGCCAAATCTTACAACTATTGGGGTGAAAAAAGCATGGAAATGATGATGGTTAACTAATCCCACAAGTGAACCAATCATGTTATAACCGAATGATGAATAGGATCATTAACAGAAGTAAGCCATATTCAGAAGTATCTATTGAAACTGGAAGAGAATAGTAGTATGGTCTTGAGCACAGAGGATATGAATTCCTCTAATCAGGCTCAGCATCCTTTTGCTCTAAGAATTACAAACCAGCCTTGACTAATTGAACATTTGAGAAAACGAATCAGACGAGGCAGCAAAGCAGCAGTTAAATTACGAAAAAAGCATTTGCTACAGAAGTGAATATTTGGTAATGGAAAACTTGGGAATACGCAAGCTAACTAATTTGATTTTGAAAAACTCAGTTTGATAATACATGATGATATGTACATATTTATATATATATATTTTATTTTTTTTATTTTTTTGAAACTGGTAACTCTTGTACATATTTCTATATTGTCTACAAGATATTACAAAACTTAATTTTACCTCTCACAAGTAAGAAATAAAGAAAGAATCTTCAATCAATTGAAATCAAATCAATGATATCTTGAAAATGCTAAAGGCAAACTCATTGAGAATTGTTCACCTGGGAAAGGGTTGGAACAGCAGAAGGATCAAATTCCGCACAGTTCTTGGGATTAATAGGAACACAAACCCGGCCTGACAAAGAAAACAGTAAATTCTGTTAAAATATACAGACCATAGATAAAAACATATCCATTTAAAAGTAGTTGTAATAATTCAAATGAATTTGTCTTTCAGGTGCTTTGAGGTACAAGCATATAAGGGGCAAACCTGTTTTGGGGTGCACACAGAAAGGAGCCTTTAATAAGTGATTCATATGCTTTGAGACCTGAGACGTCAAAGAAGCAAATCCTCAGTTGGAATTTATGCATTAGTACATGTAAGGAATATAATCAAGTCTTATTGTACTTTGTCGCTCTCCATTCCTGTTATTCATCTGGGTTTTAAAAGGAATTAAATGTTTACACTCATATAAGCAGTACTAAGTCTCCAAAAAGGTGAAAAATGGGAAATAGCACAAACCTCCATATCAAGCCTTGGATAGGTAAAAGTAAACACAATTTCTTCAATGCATCTACGGAGACCTTGGCCCTGAAAAATGGAAAATGGAACCATGGGTAATGGAAATTGAAGGCACTTGTTTCAAATTTGATTTATAAGCAATCACATGGAGAGCTCCAAGCAGATATTAGAAGAAACTACAGAAAAGGCAAGAAATACACCCACACCTTTTAGCTAATTTATTAAAATGTATCAAGGATCGCTCAATTCGCAAAACAACATGATAGATCTTGAGAGCAATGACACACAATACAAGAATCTCAATGGGTTCAAGACTAATCATTAAGCCAGACATGATGCATGCAATTAAAAGGACAGTTTAAGACTTCAATCTCCGAAGCGCAAGTTGAAGTAAGATTGCTACCTTATGTTTACTGGATTGTAATAGATGTTTTAGTTGATCCCAGCGAGCAACATTAATATCTTCTCTTGAGCGCTTGTTAGACAACCATCTTCCCCGAAGCTCAGATGTAACAGCTGCAAAATCACCTCAACATTATTAAAAACTCAATGAGATGAAAAAGATTTCTAAAAAACAATGAAAGGTAAACTTGCATACACTCCTCAGGTATCATTTCCAGAATCTTCTCAAACCTCTCCTCATTCAAGAACAAATTTTGACTAGATAGCAGTCTGTTTTCAAAGTAATCTTTCAAGACCTCAGTATAGGATCTCCTGCAGAGGTAGAATTCCACTAAGAATACAACCTAAAGCTAAACAAAGAGAAAATAAATGAACAAAACCTTACACGAGGAAAGGATGAAGTGCAGGACCCACTAGAGAAACTTTTTTACTGCTATTCTCATTGCCCTGAATAGTAAACATAATATTTTTCTGTTAGAACTTCAAGCTATCATAATTTCCACTAGCAGACATTTAAAGCATCTATAAGTACCTTGTAGACATGAAAATAATCAACAATTGCAGCCCTCTGTTCATTGTTCAACCTGATTATGATGATGATTATAATAACATTATGAACATAGTAGAATATTAATACAATGACCATATCAGTAAATAGAACAAAAGGCAATCATAGATTACACATCTGGAGCAGTACCTTCTCGCTTTTCCATCACAAACCCAACAATGGACACCACGCCTACCACTGTATACCCACAGGATGTGGCTGAACCCAAAGTCATCTGTTAAACAAACAAAATGGGAGTGTATGAAACATACATTTGCAGAAGTTCCCCATAAAAAATCAAAGGTCAAAAATGTTATGGGGAAAAACAGCAGTTTGTTTTTCATGTCATCAAGACTATACCTCTGAGAGAAGTATCGATGACCTTGATAGCAATTGTCATCAGCGGCCAGCACTCTAAACAAACGTCAGCTCCTGAACAGCAATATCTAGCATCATCATAGTCTGAAATATCCTGCAGTATAATATGTATGCGACAACTTTCAGCTGCAACATGAACTGGCAGATTTTCCGCAGAAACATTGATATTTTCAATCTCAATGACTTACAATATCAAAAATTAGCTCCCTCTCAACAGGCGTGAAAATATTGTCACCACCTTGTGAATATGCATGCCTTTTTGAAGGCTGAAGCACAGAAAAATAGCAATTAGAGGTATTAAATAAAAAGGGAAATATATCTATCCTACTGAAACAACTTACTGATTCACAAACAAAAACCTGTCTACCCCACAAAGAAACAATACAGAGAAATTGGGGTACCTTAAGCTAAGGGGAAGCATCAAAATGAGATTAGCCATATGATTAGCTATACGTATAGCCATTATGTTTGTTTTGACCTAAAAGAAACTCCTTTTTTTCCTTTGAGGTTGAATTAACAAACAGTTACAGAATAAAAATGCAGATAAGAACCTCTCATACACATAAAAGCACAAATTAACTATAAGTAGCTTTTACTGAATCCTCTTGTTCATAGTGTCAAAAACACAGAAAACATGACCAAACGGAAAATTGATTGTCTCAATTCATTTTTTTTCCAAAATAATAAGAATAAATTATTTATACAAAAGAAAAATATTCTACACTTAATGTAAATCCTACAAACCAATTTGCATGATATTCTACAATTAGCGCTACACAACATTCTTCACTAACACTAATATCTTGAATATCTCCTACATATATTCTACAAATAATGCTACACAATATTCTACACTGAAAGTAGTACAAGAATATCTATTACATAATTCTCCTATCGAGAATATCTTAATGTATATCATTCAAGATATTCTACAATTTGTCCATCATGCTAACACATAGCAACTAAAATTAAGTTCTAATGCAGGGAGAACGACAGTTGCAGAGTTCTTACATCTACACTGTAGACAGGTCCAATGTCTATTTTGAAAGGACATTTCTCTTTGATAGCATTTTCCAGCTCAGTTGCAGTATTAAATGATTGAAATCGCAAGTAAATATCATTATCCAATGTGAAAGAAAACTCCCTTCGACCAAAGTATGAGTGATCACAACCTGGATGTTTTCCATCTGGAGAACCACAATAGTAAAGTGTTACAGTGGAAATATGAAATGAGAAATTGCATATCAAGGAACTGCTTTTACCATTCCCATAAGACAGCCACTTGAACATATCAACATAAGGGAACATCTTTCCTGCAGACAGAGAAGACTTAGCCTGAGATTTCAATCCATAAATGGTTTTGGAGATCAAATGAAATTTACTGGTGTGTGACTGAATTTCTTCTTAAGAGGAAGCGGGATTAAGGAAGGTAAAAATTTGCCCCAGCATAGCTCCATCACATCAATTTTGAATTTCTAATCCTATTGCTTTCAAGGCAGAGAAAGTGCTACAGTATCCTTCAGATTATATTGATACTAAAGGAACACTTTACATATGATTGATTATACTTGACATAATGCAATTCAAAAATTTCGACTTGAAATGATATATAACAATTCCTTCACGCTTTATTATCAAGAAGTCTCAGAAGCCCAATAATGCCTAACCCACATTACACTCTTACCACTACAACAAGCCATGGCGGCAGGCATATAAAAAGTTCTAAAACAAGCATTGAGGTAGCAGCTGTTTGTTTCATCAATGTGCCATGAATAATACTAAGTTATGCTCTAGTTCTATTCAATTAAATGGACATCTGAGAAGTCAGTCACTTGTGCCTCAGTTACCACATAGTCAGGATTGAATCATATGTACCTGTTCTGCTCTACTCAAACCTATTTTATTTCAATATCCAATCACGTGTCTGTCTCAAGCAAATTGAAGTTCTCTAAAACAACACACCCTCTATCCTAGTTTAAGTATCTTACTTTCCCTCTTTGTTTGTCACAAAAAAGAGTGACTCTTCCTATACTTAGTAAGTTTTCCAATTCCAACATTCTACGAGACAAATTTAAAGCCACGAGATTTAAAGGACTAAATTTAGGACCACAAGATTCAAAAGTCTCTTGTTGTTTCTTCAACTCCATGACAAATAAAACTAGGACACTAAAATTGGGGCAGAGTGAATAGGGTTATACAAAACTCAGCTTTGTTCCTATATGGATATACCAATGTCTAATCATATAAAAAAAACTCATGACAAACATGTCTCTAATGTGAGTGTACAAACAGGGACTGATGTAGAGTATGTCATGTGGTTTCATCCTAATTGAAAAGTTCACTAGATAAGTAGAAATAATAGATTTCGAACCCATTAAATCAACTGAGCTTTGCCAGTTCCAAACTCCAACTCATAAAGTTAAAATTCTGGATCCTCACTGTGTACAAATGAACAAAATTGAAATTTGACAAAACTAAGAATTACCGTAATAAGCTTTTAGATAATCGGCGTTGAATCCTTCTGGAACCGCATTCTCTAACCTCCTTTGCTCAATTTCATTCCCGTCTATTAACATGTCGTCTCTCTCATTCTCACCTTCTTCTCTAGACATTTTCCAAAAATCCTTTATCCAAATTCACAGAAAATATACACGAAGCACTGGAAACATAAACAAATACTTTAGAGTTCCTTCAGCGGAGTTAACCCTAGCAATTGTAAACACCAGGAAGCTATAATAACGTTCAAGTAAGCTCAGAAATGACCGGAATCAGGATGTAATGCTAAGGATAATATAGAACTCACGGTGCACTTCAATCACCGGCTGAAGGAGACGGCGGCGGCGATGAAGATCTAGAACGGAAGCTGGAAATGGCGGGAAATGGGACTGAGGATAATGAAGCATTAAACTTAGCGGGAAAATAAGGTGAATTTATTGGACCACTTATTGGGCCATGTGATTTAGTTTTGGGCCTGATTTTTATATACATTGAAAGATTACCAAAATATACGACTTATTTCACCATATTCTTTAAAATATCTTACCATTTGAAAAAATTACAAAACTTCTTACTCTTTTGTATTTTTGATACATCATGCGTACTATCTTGCGTGATGCATCGGGCTGTTGAACAATGTATTGGGACAAATATGTCTTGTATCAACAAAGATAAAATATTGGGACATGGTGTATCTGAGTGTTGAACGATAAAATCAAAATCGAAACACTATGTATCAAAATGTTGACTAATATATTCAAATTTGAGATATGATGTATTGGAACGTTGAATGATGTATTCAGAATCGAAACATGATGCATTATAATATTGAGTAATATATTTGAATTTGAAACGTGATGTGTCGGGACATTGAGTGATGTAGCCAAAATCCTTAAATTTTAAAGGATTTGTATAATTTGGAAAATAATGTCTTTTATACTTAGATTATTTATTTATTTTCAAAGTTATAATTTTAGATACAGTACTCATGACAAAAAAAATGAAATAGTATGTATTGGCGCTAAAGGTTATTCATGTAATGGTTTCCTTTGGTCATGTTGGGTTTTATAGTCCAATTTCTTTCCAATTGACAATAAACTTACGCCTAATAGGACATAAATAAATTCTTTGGATAATGGAGTCATATTCGAACATATTTTTGAAATGTTACAACATAAAAATAGAAACTTATTTCTAGTATTCCTTATGTTTGAATTTATTCATCAAATGTTGGCTTGGTATATCTATTAAAATAATAATTATTGATATAATGAGTTTATCATTTTAAATAGGTACTAAACATATTTACTCATTACATTTTTAAAAAACTTTAACTCAATATTGATAAATTTAGAGCATACTAAGTAAGAAAAAAATTTAAGTAAATCTAGCAGTGGGAGTAAAAAAACAAGGTACCTGCCTTTTCTTAAATACAAATAAATTCAAATACAACCTCTGTTATAATTAAAATAAAACGAAAGATAATCTGATTAAATATTTATATGGGTGGATGGCCCAAGATGGTTAGTAGATTCATCGATATAGTTCAATTCTCATTGGTTCATCTTTGTCTTATATGGGTATTGCTCTTCCATTCTTATTTATGATATACAATTCGCATAATATTGATTTGAGCATCTTCTTGACTAGTGGAATATAATTATTCTCGCAACTTCTTAAAAATACAACGTAACCAATTATAATTTGATAAATAATTTTTGTGGTATAATATTTCTTGTAATATTTTTCAAGACAAACAAATATATAAAAATTATTGAACATTACTTAACACCACAAATGATTAATTGATCATAATTTTAAAAACTTTTTCAATTCAGACGATTATTACACAAACTATCAAATTATTCTAAAAGTAAATAAAAATAAAATTAATAATACTTCTCCTGATTGAATATGTTGAAATAGAATATCAGCTTTTGCTTGTATCATATTTTCAATTATAAAAGTTGGTCTAAATCATTATTATTATAGTGATTGTTACGTTTTAGAGGGCATTCAATATTAAGAGAATGTCTTTATAAGTTTAATTATTTGATAATTTAATTAGTTAAACTTGAAATGTCAAAAACACCTCAAAGAATTGAAGATAGTGATTGATTCAAACCAAAGCGAATTAGACATATTGAAAAATAGATGCAAATCCTAGCTGTTTCACTTGATTAATGATATGCCATTACATCTATTTTAAAGATGTGGTCAAATAGTAGATAAAAAAAGAGTGAAATGCGAAGATTACCTTATTTTTTCAACTTACTTTGAAATGAAGAAAGTACATCACTATTATTTTTCAGAGTAAGACACATAAATATTTGGACCAACTTAATTAGTGATCGATAAATCTGTTGTAATGAGATCCAAGATGAACTTATTTTTGCCGCCTTTGTTTATCCTTTACGACTTGCTAAGTTTGTTGTTATTTTTTTTGTACAATCATGCTTCGTATTTTTTTTAAGCTGAGATATGTTGTAAAATAGTCTCATTAAGATAAGAATAATATTTTATCGTCTTTAGACTTCACTTATGAAATCATACTGAATATATAATCGATATTATTATATATTTATATAATCAACACAAACAACGTAGTTTTATTACCAAAGATAACAAGCAGTTACATTAATATTGGTATTTAAAATACCAATGCACATACACACACAACTTAATTATATTCAATAGTCAATAGCTAGCCATAGCTGATTTCCTTCTTATTTTTTTATTATCATAAATACTCCCTTATAGTATTGGGACATATAATTCAATCTCTTCCTTCTCATAAGCCAGGCTGCTACACACCAAACCCTACAACAAAACAATCATAGAGTTAATTAATTTCACATATAGTCGTGCATTCAATTACTTTAACGTGATATGAAATAGTTTAGCAAGCTCTATTGTCATAGTGAGTAACAGACTTGTACTGAAATGTCAATCTTAATTTTTAGAACGAGTCTAATTTAACTTTAGTACATGAAATATTTACCTTCTGGTTATTTAACAACGACGTTCATCGTCGCTGCTGTCACTACAGTCGCTGCCGCTGCCGCTGCCGTGACCCCTTCTCCTACGGTGTTGTTTCTGGTAAGAAGAGTTGAAGCCCGAGCCCATTGCATAGCTACCATGTCCTTCATGTTTCTTTCCAAAGCCCATCACATGGCCCAAAGCGCCCAGGCCCGATCCAAGCCCATTGGATGCGGGTTTGTGCATGTTGTGGCCGGCCCCATAGCCTCCATAATTACCACTGTGGCCCATACCGTAGCCCATTCCTCCATGAGGGCCGTTATGGCCCATTCCATGGCCCATCATTGGCCCGCATGGGTTGCTACCATGGCCATGGCTAGGGCCATAACCTATCATTCCAGGTTTGGCGTCATAACACTTTTCTTTTTCGTAGTAGGATTGTTCATAGCCAGAGCTCGAGTAAGCGTTTTGTTTTTGGTTTCCATAGTTATAGTAATCGAACTCTCTTCCTTCTTCTTTGTAGCATTGCTTTGAAGCCATGGCTTAATGGATTTTTTTCTTTTGAGATGATTTGTTTTTGTTTTTGATGGCTTGAGGAAAATGGGTATTTATACAAGTTATATAGGTTAGTGGGATTCTCTTGTTTCCTCTATTATTTGATGGACCAAAAAGAATTTATTCTAAAAGGATAATATGATCGAATACGATAGAAAAATATTCTTGTCTTCTTCAATTTCCATTAGAATGGCACAAATGTAGTTAGCTTAGTAACATATTTTTGAAGAGAGATTCGATAGACACGCAATACTTTAAACGTGTATAATTTTATTTCACTTGAACACGACACATATTAAGCTTGTATGTCAATGGACAATCTCTCATAAAAATGAAGCGTATGTATTTCAATTGGCGTGAAATGTTGAGAAACTCATGGTGCCATATCCTCATCATAATAACAGAGTCAAAATTTTTACTAAGGGATTCAAAATCTGAAGAAGTAGACATATGAACTAATAGAAAGGATTCAACATCTACTATATATACATATAATTTTTTACTCAAGTAATTTCTGATGAACTCCCTAACCAAGGTGTAGGTCCGCCCCTGCTTATACATAAGAATTCGACATATACAAATCTTAATATAAGTGTCTAAGTGAAAAATTTGACAAATTTAAAAAATCCTATATATGTGTTAAACCAAAAGAATCCAACAAGTTTTGTCCCATGCAATTATGCATGGCAAATATACTATACGTAATACTTTTGGTGTCTTATTCGAATAATTTGTATTTGAAATAAATGTTTTTCAAGATTCACTAAGCACTGATGATATTGAATGACATAAAGTTATTCGATTTTAGTTGTTGAGGAAGACAACTTTCAATATTTTTAATTTTGTTGAATGGAATATAAATAACTAAAAAAAGGGTAAATAATAAATTAATCTACTATAGTATTTTTCACAAAGATGCCAAATTACAATGCACAAAAGCAACAAACTAAAGAGTTAAACAAATATGAGAGGACAAAATAAAATTGAATTGTCCAAGAGAACAACAATGATAACTTCAAGGTATTTTTTTAACCCATGCAAATGGTTACAAATTAAGTAATTTTGCCACATTGACATAATTTAAATAAAATTTGGAGTTCAATAATGGTGTACTTTATTAGTAACATTAGTTTGGGAGTGTCGTAGTAGCTCATCTGAATTTTCAGTTTATTGGAGTGAGTTTAATTCTCTATCTTGTAACATGTATGTGTGTATATTTATATATCCTTAAACATGAGGAGAGATTACATTGTGACAAGCTTGCTTCTTATTCCCGTGTTTGATCTTTTTCATCTCTGCTTAATTCGTTATCATCTATGTTGAAGAAAGGTTCAAAACCCCGTAGAGAATTAATGAGGAGGGGCCAAGGATCTTCCTCTCAACAGTACTTTTCAAGGCTCCCCCCCAACCCCCTAAGTAAGGTTCAAAGAGAGGATGAACCATTGATAAAGAATCGATGGAAAATCACAATGCTAGTAGATGATGGGCCTCCGCTTCAAATTAAGCTCTCACCGACAAGGTAGAAGTTCGATTAGCTAATCAACTGAGATATCAAAATAATTCAACATGAATAGATTTAATATTATTATATGATATAAAATATATATATATATATATATATATATATATATATATATATATCTCTAGATTTGCTCCTAAATAGATAATAAATAGCGTGAGTATGTGATAATGTGTAGACAAAAAAAATATTACCAATTTTCTTCCCCTCTTTTTCTCATGTATGAATTTTAATTAATAATAAATTAAAAAAGAGAGAATATTGTCAAAAGAATAATCTGGACACTAGTCAAGTACTGTTTTATTAAATTCAAAATCACATCAAAAAATATTCTAATGAAGATGACAACATATTTAGAATTTTCAAAAATCTCTAAATAAAGATACGATAATATTTACAATTCTATAAAAATTATGTAGTAGTTTTTCTTACACATTAAACAGTAACTTTTGAAAATATTTTCCTCAGTAAATTTGAATTCAGACAATGATAATTTTGTGTAATTAAATAATTGTATAACAAATGACTTTTCTATGTTAAATATTTAATGAAAAAATATATAAATATTTTTAAATTTGGTCAAAATTTTTAATTACACACTTATTCGAGAACATCACAACCACCATCACCATTACCAACATACCTAGTGGAATTCATAAATGGGGTCTGAATAGGATAATTATACACATACCTTATCACTACCTTGTAGAAATAGAGATATTATCTTCAAAAGATTTTTGACTTAAAAATATCAAATTTTAAAAGTAGAAAATGCTCGATTACTTAAATTATTTGTTATATAATTGAAATATATGTCGTACTCAAGTATCTGTTAAAGTAGTGATATACACGTTATATATTATGTGTATATTAAATTATTTTTTTCTACCTTTTGGCTTTCTTTTCCTTTTTCTTATCTATATTGTTTTTTAATTTTTTCATTTATTTTTTCTTCCACATGTGTTACTTTCATTGAATAAAACAAGATGTCATTTGTCATGCTTCATCTCTCCTCATCTATCCGCCTTTTTTGATGGAGCCATAATTTTTAATAGGAGATTAAAATATAAAAAGTTAATACATAAAATAGTTAAAATAGTATTCAATATTTTTTTCTAATACATAGGAGAGAGTTTCACCTTCTTAAGGCATGCTACAAGTTAACATGCTGCTCAAGTATGTTGAGGGTATATTTATAAAAAAAATTTATAGTTTTTTTTATTTTAATTAATTTATTTTATTTTTAGTATTTTATATATTTAAAAATCGCGTAAAAAATATAATTAATTATGATAATTAACAACATAAAATAATTTTTAAATTATATTATGTAAAGCATAAAAAATATCATAACTCATGACAGTTGACAACTTAAAATATTTTTAAAAACAAATAAAAAGTTTGATTGATTAATGAAATTAATCAGATAAAATAGGATAAAAAAAGTAACATGTATTATTTAATTATGAAATTTTAAAAAATATTGTAAAATCTAGATATTTAATAGTAATAATATATCTACATATATATAATTTTTTAAAAATACCAGAAATCACAAGAATCAATAACTTAGATTATTTAAAAGACATATAAAAAACTCAATCAACGCTCGAGATGATTATAATTATAAATGTTATTATTATTTTTTGTGAAACCCCTAACCCATACCTAATTGTGGACTTGTGTGTCAATTTTATTCTATTTCTTTTATTTATTTTCTTTTTCAGGCCTTGTATATTTTTTACTCTTTTTCCATTTATTTTCTTACTCAATAATTTCTCATTTGTAATTTATTTGACAAATAAATTTAGTGTTGATTTAATTTCTCCTATGGATGATCACTTAGTGATTGTTTGGTGATTTGAATGATGGGACTAGCAGTGGATTAATAATCATGGATGTTGGTTAATTATTAAACAAGTAGTAGTAATTGTTTTGTTTTTTCAACTTTTCAGAAGTGAAATATGTACGCGTTCTCAATATATAGGCGTTTACGAAGATGATAATATCGATTTTAATTAGTTACTAGAGTCATAAAGTTCACACACATACACACACAAAAAAAATGCAACTGAAAATTTAAAAGAAATTTAATAGTAATTTACGATAAGACAATCGACTATTCTCAAATGAATTAGCACGAGAAACAAAAGCTAAGGGAGCAAAAATAAGATAAAATAAACTCAGATTAATTTTTGTAGAATATAACTCTTTATTATGTATTCAAATTAATCAAATTTTAAACTAAATTTGAAATATCAAGTATAAAATTTAAAAAAAAAAAAAAGAAGAAAGGAATAAAACAAATCATTGTACTAATTATGTAGGCTAACAATTTATCCCATTGGAATAAAGAAAGTGATTGGCTAGAATTCAAAATTTTAATAGGATAAAAATGTTTGACA
Organism: Solanum virginianum; assembly: GCA_000787875.1. Taxonomy (NCBI): domain Eukaryota; kingdom Viridiplantae; phylum Streptophyta; class Magnoliopsida; order Solanales; family Solanaceae; genus Solanum; species Solanum virginianum. Next base: position 89,666 of record DF357222.1, read on the forward strand.
ATGCATCTATTTTATTTTACGAGATATATTTTCAATTTTTTAAATTTATTTGCATGAACATAATTATACAATTATAAAAATATTATAACATGTTTCAAATACCATGATACGTTTAAAATTATAAATTGTAAGAATCTTTATTTCTTTCCTTTTACACTTCATGTCCTATTAAAAATTACACAACAAGAAATTATTATTTTTTAATTCATTTAATTTTATTTTTATGATTGAGATAAAAGAATATTTATCATATTACAATTTTTTTTTAAATTTTATATTAAATTAAAATCAGACAATAACAATAATAACATATTTAGTGAAATCACAAGACAAGCACATCTTTGGTGTAAAGATTGTGGGTGGAGATCACAGGCTTAGGGTATGAATCTTTTATCTTTTCATTTGATATGTCTGGAATAAGCATGTTATTACTATCTTATAAAGATAGAAATATTATTTTCAAAAGACTCATCTAACAAATTAGATAAATAAGTTCAAATACGTGAGTAACCGAGATATTTTCAAGTAGACGGGGTGACGCAATATTATAAAAAGATTGTAGCCAATTATTTTACATTACAACGTCAAATATATTATTCTAATAACATTCTCAATTTCTACTTTTGTAAAAAGTAAGTTTCCCATATTAGATCAAAATATTAATTAAACTTAGAAATATAATACCTACCACACCACTTAAAACCCCACTTGCAAAAAAATTATCTTATTCTTTAATCAAGCAAACAAAAAAATAAAAAAAAATAATGTAGAATTAATAGATGTGGATGAGAAAATTTAAAAAATAATAATAAAAAAATACCATCAAATTTGGACCATTGAAAACTCATTTATGGTTCCAATGGCGGTGTCTTTTGGCTTTTTCTGAAAATTTTTCCTTCCATTTTAATTTCCACTTTTTATTTTTTCAGTTTTATTCGCCGTTGACGAGGTTGTCGGTGCGGTTGTTTTTTTTACTCCGGCGATGGTGAGCATCATGAACGTTGATAGAAAGATTAGTAGTGAAGAAGAGTATATTAGGAGACATCATAGACATGATGTTAGAGATAATCAGTGTAGTTCATCACTTATAAAGCATATTAAAGCTCCTGTTCATCTTGTAAGTAACCCCAATTTACTTTCTTGAAAAAAATATTTGATTTTTATGTTTTTTTAGGATTATTAATGTAATTCTTCATTTGTTAATCATATCAGAGCTTTTGTTCATCTTTTAAGTAGCCCCAAGTCATTTTTTGGAAAAAAGATTAGATTTTTATGGTTCTTTTTAGGACAAAATTAATGTAATTCTTCATTTGTAAATCATATCAGAGCTCATGGTCATCTTGTAAGAAGCCCCAATTCATTTTTTTGAAAAAAAGATTGGATTTTTATGTTTTTTTAGGGCAAAATAATGTAATTCTTCATTTGTTAATCATATCAGAGCTCTTGTTCATCTTTTAAGTAACCCCAATTCACTTTCTTGGAAAAAAGATTAGATTTTTATGTTTATTTTTGGAGAGTTAATGCAATTTCTCATTTGTAAATCATATCAGAACTGTTCATCTTGCAAGTAGCCCTAAGGTAGTTCCTTGAAAAAAAAGATTAGATTTTTATGTTTACTTTTGGACAATTAGTGCAATTTCTCTTTTGTAAATTATATCTGAGCTCCTGTTTATCTTGTAAGTAGCCCCAAGTCAGTTGCTTGAAAAAAATATTGGATTTTTATGTTTATTTTTGGACAATTAGTGCTATTTCTCTTTTGTAAATTATATCAGAGCTCCTGTTCATCTTGCAAGTAGCCCTAAATCAGTTTCTTAAAAAAAGTTTGGATTTCTATGCATATTTTAGCTTTTCTAGATTAGATCTGTATGTGATTGGCCTTTTATTGAGGATATCTCTGATTTTTAATTTTTTTTCCTGAATATTAGAATGAAGGAGCAGAAGGAACCTGAATGATTTATAGTGATGACCCTATCTAGTTTTAAGTTGATTCATATTTGTAGTATTTGAAATTTGAAGCTTTTGGTTTCAACTTGGTGTTGTTTACAAGTAGTTTCAGTTAGGATTTAGCTTTACATTGTAGACAAAGAAAAAAAGGAACTTTATTTATGGGATTAATATATTGAAACAAGGGGGTTGCTTGGACGATAAGCACCCTCCACCTCCAAGTGTGATATTGTGGGTTCGAGTCATCAAAGGAACCAAAAGGGTGGGAGTTCCCCGGGAGGGGTAAAAAAGAAATCTTTTTGGTGTTTTCCGATGACATAGATTATGGATTTCAGTTTTTACAAATAATTGTTGATTTGGGGAAAAGGGGGGGGGGGTTTGTGACAAGAGAGCTCGATATTTTATTTGGACATAATGTATTTTAAGCTATCTATGAGGTAGAAAAAAATGAGTGAGTTGAAAGAATTCAAGACGTTTGATTTTCTTACTGCCTAATTTCATTCATGTTCTTAATTGAACCGTTCAGGCTTGTCAATTGATCATAACGGAAAAGATTGAAGAATAGTAGACTGTTTTGAGTTTCTATGGTTTACATGTATTCTATTTGAAGACGGGTAATGGGTGTAATATGTATTTTTTTTCACTAGGCGCTTACTGGGTTTTGGTATATTTGATAGGTTTGGTCATTAGTGAGGAGGTTTGATCAACCACAAAGGTATAAACCATTTGTTAGCAGGTGCATCGTGCAAGGGGACCTTGAGATCGGAAGTGTTAGAGAAGTGAATGTTAAGTCTGGACTCCCAGCTACCACAAGCAAGGAGAGGTTAGAGCTTCTAGATGACGACAAGCACATCTTTGGTGTAAAGATTGTGGGTGGAGATCACAGGCTTAGGGTATGAATCTTTTATCTTTTCATTTGATATGTCTGGAATAAGCATGTTAGATGCTTATTTACATGCGGTGGGTAACGTTTTCCAGAAAACTGAAGTATATGTGTTGGCATTTGTCGAGATGACATGTTTAGAGCTTCTAATGGAATTTTAGGGAATAAAAAATCAGATGTGACTTCAATGGTGAAAATCATGTTACTCCAGCCATCTTTTATCTGCATGTACTGCATAAGTTTAACTATTTGTTCGTTCTTGCTTTTCTTGGTTTTCAGAGGTGAGTGTTTCGTTCTTCACATTTCTGTGAAAAGATTATAGGTACTCTATGGTAGTATATTGAAGTGTGTTCTAACAAACTGTGTGTTTTGTGGAAGTACCTAGCATGGTGAAATGTTCGACGAGTCTTCTTTTACTGGGAAATGTACTAAGAAATGGAGTATTACAGGCAGAGAAGCTTTTCGTTTATGTTAAGCAGAGTTGTTTTCTTTGCTTTGTATTAGAAAGTGTAGATGCAGACAGTGACGGATCTATACTTTTAGGAATGGGTTCAATTGAACCCACATACTTTTATCTAAACCATTGATATATATGCGAAAAACGTTGGAAATTAGTATAAATATCATTCTTTCTACCCATATTTTCTAAGAACTTAGAACCTTGAATGCATTAGAACCAAATTTTGAATCCGCATTTGAATGTTTACCATGTGCACATCCGAAGAGTAGCGGTTGTGGGTTTCCTTGTCACAAAAGAACGTTTCCTTAGCTTTTCCATTGTTGAATCTATCGTGACGTATCAACAGTGACCTATATAGTCAATTTCTTTGCTCTATTTATTCATGAAGTTATTCTTGTGATCTTTTCGTTTTAATTTCTCTCTTCTTTGTGTATTTGGTTGGGGGGCGGGGGGTGTTCCGTTGGTTGTTCACTTTGGATTTAACATCCTAGGAAGGAAAAACAGGAGATAAATGGTGAGTGTCGTAATATTTCTCAACATGACTTGCAGAACTACTCATCAATTATCACTGTTCACTCGGAGGTCATTGACGGAAGGCCTGGAACAATGGTAGTCGAGTCATTTGTGGTGGATGTTCCAGATGGGAATACCAAGGATGAAACATGCTACTTTGTCGAGGCTCTCATCCGGTGTAATCTCAAATCACTAGCTGATGTGTCAGAGCGCTTAGCCTTGCAGGGCCATATGGAGCCTATCGACAGAATGTAGGTTTACAGCTTTCATCATTTGTGCCAGGATTTTGATTAAAAGGCGAGTTAGAGTGACTGGTACTTATGCCAGTCCTTCTCGATCTCTAAAGTATATAGTTATATATATCTATATATGTTTATGCTTTCTTTTCATCGTCTGTAAGGTCATCGCGGTTTGTAAAATGCGACGAGTCTGTTTCATAATATGAAGAACCAGCCATGTTGTTTTTGGCTGTGTGTAAATTGAGCTTGGTTGTAAATGTCTATACTCATTAAGCTGCTGTTTCTTGTTATAGGATCATTGCTGTGTGGTTATGACACAGTATAAGCTTGTGTATCTTCTGAGTTTGGTGTGTTAATATGTACTAGAAACAGTATTTGGTATATTAAAAATAGAGTGCTTGCTTTTTGGTTGTATACTCCACTTCCCTATTCTTTCTGAATATTGTATTATAATTTGTTCTTGAGAAAATCAGAAGCCTTGCTATACTCGAGTCGAGGGTCCTTGAGAACAACTTTCTAGGGATAAAGTCTGTATACACTCTATTTTATTTCACTTTCATCAAGTATCTTATTGTTGTTACCATAAGGTGTGATATAGTGATTCAGTGAAGATGGTGCAATACGAGACAAACAAGTCTTTTTCGATGAAATAGTAATAATTGATATGAACGCAAACTGATCTGGATAAGAGATACATATTGCAATTGAAAAGCTAAAATGATAAAGACTTCCCATACATCTTTGGAAAAAAGATACAAAAAGCAATCCATTTCTCTTTATTTTGTTGTGATTGGCCAAGATTAGACCATCTCTAATGAATAAAAATAAAGCATCAAAGTATAGTAAGACTCAAAGAACTTTTGAAAGTGGAGAATTATAGTGGGGAAACAAACTTTATATAGTTGATGAATGTGGAGCTTTATTCTTTGTGTCAAGCAATATCTTCTAGTAGCTAAAACTTTTATGTTAAGTTGTGGATCTTTGCTTTAATTTATATATAATTTATTATAAAATTTACGACAATAACATATTCAGTGGAATCCACAAGTGAAATCTGGGGAGGGTTAAAATGTACGCAGATTTTACTACTATTTCATAGAGATATAGAGGCTGTTTCTGAAAGATTATCGTCCAAAAAATATCAAGCTCCAAAAGTAGAAGAAACTAGATATGAAACAGAAAATTGACTAAAATGGAAAATAAATGATAGTATAAAAATAACAAATATAATCTAATATATGACCTCCACTCTTTTTTATCTAAGATCATAATAATTTATAAATTAAAAATTTTGATTTGGCAATTGATATTGATGTGAGATGAGTCTATAAAAAGCCAAAAAAATGAGAAGATTGATGGAGTCCATTTTAGCATAAAGTGAGTTGGATTGTGTTAAATGTAGACAAAGGCAAGGCACATGGATGTTCCAGCTGCCACCAATAAGTGCAGAGTTATGACTCTTTAACTTGCTTTTTTCTTTTTTAAAAAAAGAAAAAAAATTAAAATTATTGGTGCTATCCATAGACATGATCAAGATGTTTTAATTGTGACAATTTGTGTAAATTATGTTATTATTATTTTTTAATAAAATAAAAGAAAATAAAATAAGCCTATATGTATAGTATAAAATAATGTAATCATATTTTGTGGGTGCCACCAACTTATTTTTTAATATTGGTTTTGTCGCGAATTTAGTATATATAATGTTCAATCTCTTTCTTTACCCGAGAAGATAAGAAGAAAATGCTCCTCATTTTGTTTAGTTCAAGCATAACTGCAATCAAAACAAGAATCACATTTATCTTTTGAACTATATAAATTTATTGTAAACAAATAACGTCGACAGGAAAAGAAAAGTTAATACTATTGCACGTGAAAACTAACATGACAAATCTATCGCTTCTTTAAAAAAGACAAAAGTTTAAAGACGAACTAAAAATGCACCAACGTTCGATACATAAAATATTAGTACTAGTTTATGTGAAAAAAATAAGGTGACTTTGAGTCTTAGACCAAAAATTTAAAAACTATTTTTTACTTTTTTCTCAATGAAGTTTTATAAATTTATAATAACATACCATCACAAATATTTACTTGTAAAAAAACAATTAAAATATGCTCTTTGTTTAAACTATAATTTACCATTTAATGAGATCTTAGAAATTACAAAAAATTTAATAATTTACCTACTCGTATCTAAATTAATTTTCTAAGTCCTAATTTATTTGATTTTCAAATAGTGACGATAGCTACCATCAAAGAATGTCGTACAAGCTATTCCTTTCCTCACCTCACTAAAGATCTCGTGTTTGAACTCTGAGTACAAATATTATTTCATGAATTGGCCTTACGAATCTAAGAAGTACTTTCCCATGAATGGACCCGCCGTATAAATCTACTCTGTATTCAAAACAATTGAGCTCCAATACGGATAACAAATACCAAATGAAACAAAAAAGACGGTGGCTCTGTTTTTCCACTTCCGGTCCCCTGTTTTTCTTATCTGCAATTCTCAGTAGTATTAAGTTAAACTTCCCTCATAAATTGTCTCATTTCTTCTTCTCTTTTCCCTTTTTCCTTCTCATTTTATTCAACAAAAGACACATACTTGTAGACAAACTACATTTTTGCCCTTTCTCCATTCTCCAGGTACGCAATTTTTCAACTTCTTTTTTCACTCATTTTGTTATTTTCTGCTAATTCTTGACTTAAATTTGGGAATTTCATGCATATAACAAGTTCTATGTATATTTGGGGTTATCTTTTTGGATTTTTTACTGCATTTCTTTGTTAGTTTCTGCTTGTTCCTTAAATAGCTTTCTTTCTGCTTTAACATTATACAATTTCTGAAGTTTCAACTGGGTTCTCATCAGATTGAACAAGATCTATGTATTTGAAGCTTTCTCTTTGTTATTTTTACTGCATTGGGAGAACAACTGGGTTTTTCTTGAGCTTTTTTCTTCACTCTTAGCAGTGAAAAAAGAAAAAAGAAAGGATTTTTTGCTTACCCTTTTGATTAGTATTGCTTAGTCTTCACTAATTAGTTCATGTAGACAAATTATTGATTATTTGAATGAAAATGAGCTCTAATTAAACTAATGGGGGTTGAAGATTCTTGTAGTTATAGCCAATAACCTGAACTAATATTGAATTGAGATGCAGATGCTTTTGTGATAATGAAAAAAGTTCTCTTTTTTACTCACAGTTGATTATATTGACAATGTTCCTTGCTTCCCTTGTGGTCGGGCTCTTTTCTAGATTCTGCACATAGTGGGTATTTTAATGCAGCAGGCTTGCCCTTTCTTTTTTCAGTACTTGATTCTTTTTTGATATGCTTTATTTATTTGCGCGGAGGGTCTATCAGAAATAGACTTGCTATATTCACAAGGTAGGAGTAAGACTGCGTATACACTGAGTTTGTTGTTGTTGTTGCATAATATTCAGACTTAAAACTTGTGTGCACTTTTTTTCCAGTTTCCTTCAACCACAGAGACGATGAATTTGTGGGTTGGGTCAATGTTTCTATGCATTGTGAACACGTTGCTCCTGATGAGCTGGTCGGTGGTGGCGGAGGGGGAGACATGCTCGGGGATAGTACCAATGCAATATCGTTCTGATAAGATATCGATATTGGACTTTGGAGGTGTAGGTGATGGGAGGACATTGAATACAAAAGCGTTTAAAGAAGCAATTTTTAGAATTCAACATTTGAAGAGGAGGGGTGGTACTTTGCTTTACATACCTGCTGGTGTATATTTGACAGGTCCATTTGAACTTGCTAGTCGAATGACTCTTTATTTGGCTCGTGGTGCCATTATCAAAGCCAGTCAGGTATATTTTCCAACATTGCCTCCCTTATCTTATTTCTTCATATCTGTACTTTATAACATTAGAATAGTTGCATTTAGAAGGAATCATTTACTTTGAACTTTGTTCTTTTGACTATCATTTGACTCATTTCAGCATGAATGCAAGAATTTAATTGAACTTTTTATAAATGTATTTTTTAAGCCTTCTTAGTATCTTCTGCTTTTGGAGCATGATACTTTTGAAACAAGGATCTTCCGGAAACAACCTCTCTATCTCTATGAGGTAGTGATAAGGTCTGCTTACATTTTCCTCTCCCCAGACCCCACTTGTGGGATTCTACTGGGTATGTTGTTAAGCCCTTTTTCTAAGTATAATCTAAGTTTGCTGGCATAGGCAGCTGAACCATGAGTGGTACAATTTTATTGACCTAGATTTCAGGTTCACGTGCTTACACGTCGTTGTTTGTTTTTGAATGGGTGATGTATAGCACAATGTTCAACATATTAAGCAAGATATGTAATTGGAGTAGGCTAAAGTGAGTCTATTTAAAATTAGCAATTATTTACGTATGGACAATAGGAGTTTAATGCATTAATTAATTAGCAGGCCTTTGGATAATGGGACCTGATCATGTGCTGGTACTTAAAGTATCAAGGATGGTGGACAACCATGGGGTTTATTGAATTATGTAATGGTCTTCATCAGACAAAAAACAAATAAAAGATTAAAATAATGAAAGCCAATTTGATCTTAGTCTCTCTATATTATTTTTCTGTTACGTGCTCGTACCGTGAAGTGATCTCTGAACAGAACTGCGGTTAATCAAACAAGAATTTGCATTTCACAGAAAAAAAAGAAAGAAACAAGAATGTAAAATAATGAGCTACTTTTCAGCAAGATAAGTAAATAACCATTGCTTGTTCATCTGATTCCGCATGGTCATCACATCAGTTTCTATGATAGACCGAAAAAAATACCACATGCCATGGGCGAAAAAGAGAACATAGGTTGTCACACAGGTGATTCCGGTTGTATTCTTGGACCTTAGTTTGAACCTTCAGTTTCAAATGGTCAGAGCCTTTATTCGGATCTACTATCTTTAGGTAGGTTTATTCTTTCCATTGCTGCAGACAGCAACAGTTCATGTATCCACCTCCATATGCTTTATACCACTCCCTAGCATTAGAGGTAGGTTGATACTGAGGGTGGTTTACCCTCAATATGCTTTGCATCCTTGTAGAAGTCTGAATGTGCCAACTCGAAGATGTGATGGTTCCGTTTTAATGCATCCTTTTGGAAATTGATGTATTACAAATGTAGTATGAGATCACATATTTTAGTTCAAAGTTAAGACCACTTTTTGTTCTCCTTCTCCGTGTCATCCTATTGGCTCTCTAATCCTGGCAATGAATCACAATTTAGGATCCCAGTCAATGGCCATTAGTTGATCCATTGCCTTCATATGGAAGAGGAAGAGAGCGACCTGGACCAAGGTATATGAGCTTACTCCATGGAGACGGGCTCCATGATGTGATCATCACTGGTAAATATTCAGTATTATATTCTTTTACATTTCTGCAGTACATTTTTGGGTACAATTTTGTGGCAAGTAAGAACCTCCTAAGTAAATTATAATGACATTCAAGGCCTGATATAACGTGGTTCGACTGAAGTATTACTGATTTATCAGGTGAGAATGGTACTATTGATGGCCAGGGTGATGTTTGGTGGAATATGTGGAGGCAAAGAACTCTTCAGTTTACACGGCCTCATCTCGTTGAACTAATGAACTCCAGAGGCATAATCATTTCTAATGTCATTTTCAAGAACTCCCCCTTTTGGAACATCCACCCTGTTTATTGCAGGTATGAGTTTTGCATAAGTTTGTGTTTTCCCCGTGAAGCATGTCAAAAAAATCTGAAAAAGATTTGCAACAATATAGCTAACCTATTGCAGTCTAGTTTAATTTGTTTATTTGTTCCTCTGGCAGCAACGTTGTTATTCGATATGTCACCATATTGGCTCCAGCTGATTCACCTAATACTGATGGAATTGATCCAGGTAAAGCAAAGCAGTATTTTAGACTCAACTTCCTAATGACACGGAACTCTTACTTCATTCTGTGGCAGTTTTTCTTTATCTACAGTTAGCCCCTTGACATGTTTGTATATTATTGCAGACTCTAGCTCCAACGTCTGTATTGAAGATTCCTATATATCCGTAGGGGATGACATGGTGGCCGTAAAGAGTGGTTGGGATCAATATGGAATTGCTTATGGTCGTCCTAGTCATGGCATAACCATCCGAAGGATAACTGGATCATCTCCATTTGCTGGAATTGCAGTTGGAAGTGAAACTTCTGGTGGCGTAGCAGACGTTTTAGCTGAGCATGTAAACCTTTTCAATATGGGAGTTGGCATTCACATTAAGACAAACACTGGCCGAGGAGGGATGATCAGAAACATTACGGTCTCAAATGTCTACATGGAAAATGCACGTATGGGGATCAAGATTGCAGGTGATGTTGGGGATCATCCTGATGGAAATTTCAACCCGAATGCTCTTCCAATTGTTAAGGGTATCAAGATTAAGGATGTTTGGGGTGAAAAGGTTTTGCAGGCCGGTTTGATTCGTGGTCTGAAAAATTCTCCTTTCTCTGGGATTTGTCTCTCTAATATCAACCTTCATGGGAATCCCGGACCACGAAATTCCATTTGGAAATGCTCAGATGTTAGCGGAGCTGCAATTCAAGTCAGCCCTTGGCCTTGCGCAGAACTCACCAGCAGCCGACAAACTGGTGCATGCTCTTCCTACTTCTGAGTATCTTGTTGTAATTCTTTGCTTCCAATTCAATTCGGTAAATCACAAAAACAAAACAAAGAATTTTGTTTTAGTTCTAAATAACTTTGTAATTTCAACTCTGTACACAATTATATTGTATACATATTTTCCTACTACATCTCTCATGGATGCAAGTTTGTTTTACAAACTACTAAAACACACATCAGAACAAGCTAAAGGTTTATCCTATGCACAAAGTGCTCCCTTGCTAGTGCAGGGTAGGGAGGGGGTGGGCGTATATGGTACGCAACCTCCTCGTATTTCTACCGAAGAGGTTATCTCCACGCCTCAACCAAATTCTAGAAATACATGTGGTAATACAACATACTAAAGCAAAAACATGGAGCACATTCGCGAAACTGCTTCAATCGAAGTAGTTATCCAAGAACTTGCGAATGTGCCTAACGAAACCACCTGTCTTTTTTTCCTCTTTATGTGCCTCATTCCCTTCTTCATGGTGATGGTGCAAATGCTTCTTCATTTTCTTCTTCTCAAAGCTATGATGATCTTCATGCTGCATTGCTGAAATCTTATCATCTTCATCTTCTTCCCCATCATCAATCGGGTCATATAAACGACCCTTGAATTTCATTTTACCAAATTTATCATGATTGTTCCGCTTGATTATGAACTTTGACATCTTCTGTTCATCATCATCATCGTCCTCATCATTGTTGTGGCGGAGGAAACTCATCCACTCCTGCGGAACCTGACGCAGGCCTCCAGGAAATACATGGTCAAAGTCGTTGCCATTATCATTAGAAGGTATCATATCATTACCATAAGGAATCTCATCATCAAGGTATGTTGACTGTATTCTTGGCTTCAGGTTGTCTTCATGGTGGCAATGATGGTGGTGACATAACAGGGAAGGAGGCTTAGATCTGACCCGAAAGTGGTGGTTGATTGGATGAAGCCGGACAAGCGTCAAAAGTAATGCCTTAGTCTTTTTGTCCCTAGGTTCAGGAAGGTGATCTTGTTTCTCTTGAACATGTTGAGCTTCTTTGTCAAACTGGCTTGTCGAGATGGCATCAGTTTCTGCGAGAGTGCTGGGAAGTTTGATGTTAATGATATCGTTTTCTTGCTCTGTTAAGGGTGTTCGAGCAAATGAAAAGACGAAAAATAGGAAGAAAATGGCCATGGTGAGTTTGTCCATTGTGTAAATTTGGTTTAATAGAACTTAGTCTATTTGTTTGAAGTTAAAAAGAAAGATTATGGATATAAATATACATAGGAGGTTATTTTTGCTCTATTTTCCTTTGGAAGGTGGATAGTGAATATGGGGAAAGGATAGGTAAAAATTAGGATAAAATATTTGAATCCAACAATATTTATGTGTAGAATGAAAGCCTTGAATTGGTCTCAATGCCAATGAAGTGAGGTCTAACGGGCAATGAAGTGAGCAAATTTTGAAAGATCAAGGTTCAATTTTTTTTATTAACGTATAAATTTTGATGGACAAAGTTATTCGATACTTCTGCTAATTAGAGAAGTCTACGTGCAAACACGTCATATGTATCCATATTAGGTCAAGCTAATACATTTTTTGAAAAAGTTTCACATCATTAATTTTTTTTTACACATGTAATTAATTTTTTCTTTCAGCGATCAATGTGGGACTTTGTTGCATATTTTTTTACTAAGATAATATATCCACTATTTGATCGCCAATCCTTATATCTTGCTATTTGTCATTGGGCAAGGTAAAATGAATTAAAAACAAATAAAACCTTAGTATAAAAAATGTAACGTTAGTTTATAAATATACTGATGACGCAGTTTAGCACAAAGAATAAAACAGAGATCAATAATTCAATATTGTATATTTTTAATTAAGTTGGTGACGTATTATGTCCTTTTCATTATCCGTCCATCCATAACAATTGCTATATACGTATATATATTATCATAATATATCACAAATTATGTTTGGACATGCCTTCAGTTTTTAAAGAATTTATATTTTACTACGCATAAATTCGATTGTTAAAAAATAAATATTGAAGATCAGTTTAAGGAAAAATTATGTGGATAAACAAATATATACTAGTTAATTAGTTAACATAGCTATATTTTGAATTAATTACAGTTCGCGGTAAACATATAGTTGTAACTGTAATTTGAGTTTTGTATAATTTTCGCGAGATTATACAAAAGTTGTACGCAAATCAAGTTGTATAGAAAAATATGCAAACACTGTGAATTGTATAGCAAAATATACAAACATTGTGCACAACTGTATAGTGAAATATACAAATGTTATACAAAAGCAATGAATTGTATAGCGAATTATGCAAATGTATACAAATATTGCGCGAATTATACAAATGTTGTTATAACTATAGTTACGAAATGTAATTATCCGAATTATAATTATGAAGCATAATTAAGCTTTATATGTTTGCCATTTATAAAATTTACTCGTTTCATTATTCGTCCATCCATTTTTTCTATATATAATTTGTGTTCAGACATGACTTCAGTTTCTAAAGAATTTACATTCCATTAAGCATAAATTCGATTGCTAAAAGATGAATTTAATGCGTAAGCAAATTAAAATATTTAATTTGTAACCAATAAAATTTGTGGTGAAAACCAAGAATACCAACTCACTATCTTCTTAAACCACATAAATTAATCTTAATTAAAAACATTTTTTACAACTTGGAATTCGATGTTTTCTATGATGTTATTACCAATGAGACAACACCCAAAAACACAATAAATTCTCTCCAACGATACTCTTTCTGAAAGTTTTCTTAAACACCTAATTTTTTTGTTAACATAATTAATTAAAGATGTTATCAAGAGCTTTTGTCACTAAACACCAAATTAAGAGGAATTTCAATGATCATGAAGAAAATAGTTGCAGATCAATGTCAATTTATGAGTACGAGGAGTTCATTATAGGATTCAAACAAGATGTCCCTCTTGTGTTTTTTGATGAAAATAATGATCCTAATCGCAACCATGGTATGGTATCGAGAAAAATATTTTCTATCGCATGTTTATTGGTTATAATTTTTAAAAAAATATTCTCTTAAGGAAAATAAACGACTTTCTTGATGAAAATAAAAAAAATAAGTTTTATAAGTGACATTTCACTCTTCTTCGTCCTCCAAGATACTCATCCTCCCATCCAGACTTCGATCATATCACTTGGACTTTGGGAACCCCCCCCCCCTTATATATTATTTGAGAATAACTTACTAAACCTCAGAAGATAAGTAAGAAATCACATATTTTTTAGGTAATCAGTTTTAATAGATAATATTTTCCGTCCCATCAAACACATCCCAACTTTTGTTTTATACTATTAGCGTAATTTTTTTTTCTTATTATCAAGTCACCTAAAGGATAATTACTGATATACCTCTTTAAAATTTGTGATTTTTTAATTTTTGAAAATAAAGATTACCTGCTACAATAGATTACGTTGACTTGATGATATAAATATTTTCGCATATTGAATTACATAGCTAGCCATTTTATTTAATTATTTACACTATTAAAATATATTTTAACTTTTTAAATTTATATTATGTCTCGACAGGTAAAGCAGTGGCTGGTACTCCTTGTGAGCCAAGATTGACACTAAAGGAAGTGTTGAGGGCATCAGGTGGAGTTACGGGAGAAAGTCAATTAGGGATGACTGAAAAAATTGTGCTTTTAAAAGGGAAAAATTGTGTTTTAAAAAGATTTAGAAAAGTGGTTTTGAAAAAAAATGAATTTGGGAAAAGAATTGAGAAGTTTGCTAGAGTTAGTAGATATTGCAAACAACTTGTTCCAATCACAGCTTATTTATACTCAAAGAGGATTAAATTTGTTGTTTGTGATTACTATCCCATGGGTAGTCTTGCTGATTTACTTGCAGGTGAGTTTTCAATCTCGATCTTTAATAAAAAAATCTCAAATCTTAAATTCTGAATTTCTGTGTGAATTTGTTTAGTTTTTCTCTATGCGAGATTTTTTTAACATATATGGTATATACATCGATTTTAATGTCCTAACATGTATTCATTTAGGACAAGTTTTTAGTACTATGAATTTAACGTATATATATCGATGTTTTCTTGTAGGAGCAAGAGATCTAGGTCAAACAGCACTAGAATGGAAACAACGTTTAAAAATAATTGTATGCATTGCTCATGGCATTGCATTCATTCACTCTCAAAATCCTCCAAAAGATCGAAAGGACATACAACTAAATGTTCATGGCAATGTCAAGGCATCTAATGTCATGATCAACATCGATTTCACTGCATGTCTTTCTGACTATGGATTCGTGCAATTAGCTGAGAGGACAGAGTTTTCTGGTACCTGGCAAGAGAAACCACCACATCTTGATGATCAATATGCATATTGTGAATTGCTAAGCCAAAAAAATGATGTGTATAATTTTGGGATTATTTTGTTGGATATATTAGGAAGAAAAGGAATGAAGAAAGAAGAGATGGGAAATGGGGAATTTGAATTTTTTGTACAAGGAAAAGAAAGAAAACAAGTTTTCAATGTATTAAACATAGCTTTGAAATGCATAGATAGTGATCTAGAGGCTAGGCCTACAATGAAACAAATAGTAATATACCTAGGAGATGTATTAAGGTTGAAAAATTACTCAACTTAGTATTATTTTAGTGTGAAAGATATATATACACACATGTGTGTGTATATATATCTGTATATCTTTCACCAAAAAAAAATATATCTATATATCTATATCTATATCTCGATGCGTGTGTATATAAGCATATCATGGCGTCTCATTCCAGAGCAAAATGGGATAAGATATGCTTAGAAGCATACATAATGTGACTTCAAGAAATTCCTGTCACTCAACATATTGTATTTATGCTCAAAGTGTACGTTTTAAATACGTTTGAACACTTTTGAGTTATATATTAAATAATATTGTTGCTATCAACTTTTGACCCTTATTTGTTGATATATGTTGTTCTCTTTTGAGTTATTTTGTAGACATCGAAATTTTGCAGGTCTCTACAAGACAAGTCCTATTTCAGTCAGGTTTCTTGGAGGTTACTCAATCCTAAACCCTAATTCATGCCTATATAAATGGTACCTTTTTCCCTTGAAAAGACATCTCAAAATATCTCATAGAGAGATTAAATTATGGTGACTTAAGGAGTCAAAATCATCATACATTCGAGAATACGCCATTAACGACCCTCGAATCACGAGAATCAAGGGAGGAACAAATTTCTACTCATATGCTTATCAATGGGTCATGTTCTACAATATTATTAGACTATCGATGCAAACATAATGGTCTCCGACTAAAATAAAGAATCAATTCAAATTTGAATCTTGATAGGTAAATTTTTTTATAATTGTGGCTCTTTCTCTCTACTCTAGTGTATTGAGGCAAAACCACATTAATCAAAAGGTATTATAATACTATTTAATAACTTCAAAATTTTAAAGTGTGTTAGAAGTGTTGATACAAATCACATTGATTAAAATGTAATCTAAGTATCTAATAACTAACTAATGATCATTTCATATGTGTTTTTTTGTGTGTGTGAATTTAACTTAATTATAATAATAGTATATCAATAAAATTCTACAAGTAAAATTAAAATATATACAGATCTTACTTTTTTCTCGGAGCAATTTTCGCCCATACATGTAAATAAAGGGATCTTCGAAGGGACAGAAATATAGAGTAAGGAATATAGAGTAGCCTCACGTGTGGTTCTTACACACAACAGAGGGCATCTTATAGACAATCAAAGTCCTTTTTTAATTTTTTTTTTGTTCTTTGATTTGTCTAATTTTTCTATCACAAAAACAATGTAGATTCAAGAGGACCACTTGATGAGTACTGATACATGTCAGATCTTACACGTGTGCTTTATTTTATGACCTCCTCATAATTGACCAAGTTCATCTTCGTCAAAATTTACTCGTACTCAATATAGGATTTGAGACAAGCTGATTTACTATATATTGGACAAGAGGCATAAGCTTTGAACACCTCATCATAGATTTATCTTCGTCAAAATTTACTCGCACTCGATATTTATATTAGTATTTTAAATGATGAGGATTTGCGGCAAGCTGATTTACTATATATTGGACGAGAGGCATAAGCTCCGAAAACCTCATCATAGATCTATCTTTGTCAAATTTTACTCGAACTCGATATTTATATCAGTATTTTAGAAGATGAGAATTTGAGGCGGGTTGATTTACTATATATTGGACCACAGGCATTAGCTCCTAACACTTCGTCATAGATCCTTAAAAGTTTTCATGATGTTTATACATATTTCTTGTACTGTGTAATGAATAAGTGATATGTATTTTTGTGATTTCGATTTTTATCTAGTAACGTTAAATTAATGAATTTGATATAAACAACAAATGTGAGTAAGTATGATGAGCAGGGGCATAGCTATTGATCTTCTTCTAATGAAGACCATTGATATTCATCGGTCGAAAAATTAGAGGGCAAAAATGTATTAAAGAATTTTATATGTTGAATTTCTTTGATACTTTTTTGTATATTATTTTTTCTTAATAAAAAGTTCGATCGCGCTATTAATGAATGTATCTTAAATTTATAACTTGTCATTAACTCTCTTGTTGTATTAAAGTAAGTAGTAGCGCAGGAAATGAAGTTTTAAGAACAGGAACATCGGAGGGGGGGGGGGGGGGGGGCGGGATAGGCTTGTGAAAACAACAAGCTTATCTCCACCCCAACCGACAACTACTAAGTTTTTCCATCACTTCCAGACTTTTCTCGATCTTCGACCTGAGCTGTATTTGATGATGCAATGACTCGATGTTTACATCATTTAATGTAATATTCTATATATACATTCTTATATCACTAAATCGTACTAGTTAATATAATGCTATAGCATATATTTATTTTAGCCTTGATAAATTAGAATGATGTAGTGTAAACACCAAACTTAAATAATCCCATTTCCTGTGAAAGTTAATTAATTATTCATTAATAATTTATTGAAAGATCATTAAAGTACACTAAAATTAATTTTCAAGCTCAAGTGTATGCAACAATTAATTAATAATTAATATATGATTCAATCAATCTCATTTAGTCACGGTATATATGACACGTGGACCAGTTGCTACACATTATACAGCTCTTTTTTTCCCTTTTAATTTTAATAACTGAAATTATAGGTGATTAGGCTAATTAATTAGTATTTTATTATTATATTGCTAACAAGAAGCTACTCTACGCCTTGATTGGTTAATTAATTAGTGTAAGTTGTAAGGTACATTTTGACTAATCCCAATTTAA
The DNA here is from genome assembly GCA_000787875.1 of Solanum virginianum. Classification (NCBI taxonomy): domain Eukaryota; kingdom Viridiplantae; phylum Streptophyta; class Magnoliopsida; order Solanales; family Solanaceae; genus Solanum; species Solanum virginianum. The sequence continues at coordinate 107,650 of DF357222.1, forward strand.
TTTTTTCTTTTTTTGTGAATTATACTATATAGATTTATAGTGTTGACTTTTTCTTCCAAAAGCGTGTGGTTTGCAGAAATTTAAGATTCTTTTAAGCAGAACCCAAGGAATCAAGAAGTTTCCTTAAGCACGATCATGCAAATTAATTAGTAATTTATTTTAAACATTATCTTTAGCACTTGATTACACGATGGGTTAGTAATGCATTTATACAAAGTTTGTACCAATAAACATATACAATTACTATTGAATTCTAGATCTCTATAGACGACTAATAATGATTACAAGTTAAATCAATAAAGTCATGTGAAATTTTATGCGGATCTCGTATTTTATAATCAGTAGTAGTACTCTCTCTGTTCACTTTTATTTGACATAATTTTGCTTTTCAAAGTCGATTTGACTAAACTTCAAAGCTAAATTGAAGTAGTTAAATTAAATATTTGAAATCTAAAATTTAGATAGTCGAAAACTATACAAAAAAATGTTATAAGTTGCAATCTTTCTCGTATTAATATGATGAAAAAATACATCTTAAAATATTGGTCAAAGTTTATATAGTTTGACCTCGATAAGTAAAATAATGACAAGTAAAAGTGAATATATTTAGATTAAAGTGATCTATATTGGTGGAACATATATTTAATGTCAATACAATAAATATATATAACGCAAAAATTGATAAACCACTCTCCCAAATCTCCAAATACCTTTTAATATACTTTGAATACATAAATATGCCTTTTAACATTATTTTTGTTAACATTTACACGATTTAATTTGGGTATGCACAAGTAAACACTTAAATTTGTATAAAATTGAATAAGTAGACACACACATATCTTATGTAGCATAATACACGTAGGATATCACGTAGGATGCAAAATCACCACGTAGAATGTCACATAAGACACATGTATCTATTTGTTCAATTTTATATTAAAGTTATATATATATATATAGTTGACTTGACTTTGTATGTATAAATAGCGCCCCTGTTGAGCTTCATTATTTCTAAGTGCACAGTTAGAAAAAATAAGAAGAAAAAAGAAAAGGAGGAAAAAAATGGCAAATGGAGAGACTGAACTTTACTTTGTTTTCATGAACTATGATCCTGAATACGAGCGTCTTCGATCCAAAAGGTTAGTATTTCTTTATTTAAAATAAACAAGATTTTCTCGATTACAAAGAGAGACGAACCTAAGATATTGAGAGTCATATGTTCAACATGACACATGATTTTAACATTCTATTATAGTCATATTGTTTATATAAGATTATTATTTTAGAATGTACACATAGCAGATGTTAAACAGAGAACTCAGAATGTTAATATCGTTAGGTTTTAAATCTTAAATTCGTCTTTGAACAGATCGAAAGTTAATTGTATTGATTCTCGATTTTTACTTTTTGAATAATGATAGAAAAAAGCAGGAAAGCTATGAACTTGATGTGTACATAAGCAAGAAACATGATGAGTTGTTAGCAAATACCTTTGAGCCAGGCACCTATAACAAGAGATTGTCTTTGGTTATTGTTGATGGATTTGCTGTTGAAATCACTGAGGATCAGGTTAATATTTCTCAAAACTATTAATCGCATATTCTTCAATATTTATTTGATTATGAAATTTGATTAGATTGATTTCAAATAAATATTTTTTTGAAAATAGTCTCTTTATCTCTATGAGATAGTGGTAAAGTTTGCGTACATCTTACCCTTCCTAGACCCCACTTGTGGGATTCCACTGGATATGTTGTTGTTGATCAGATCGATTTCAAAAATCTCATCTTCAAATATTTTCAAGTTCCATAGTTTTTTGATACTTTCACTCACAAAACTTTGAATTTTTCAAAGTAAAATGCATGTTCGAACGCAACTTCAGAATTGGTCATATATTTTCAAAATAATATTATGAAAATATATTGTCAGTTCAGTTTTTAAAATTTTCAAATTCCAAAAACTTGCCAAAACATTCACTCACAAAACTTGAATTTCTTTTTCAAGTAAATACATATCCAAGCACAACTTATTTTTTCAAATTTTAACTAAATTTATGGTAAAACGCTAACATTATATATATATTATTAATAAATGACATTTTTATGATGACAGGCTAATGTGCTTAGATCTGCAAAAGAAGTGAGAGTTGTGGAGAAAAATCAAGAACTTGAATAATGCTGATGAGTTTTTTTATTATTAAATATATATGTATATTTAAATATCCCCCAACAAAAAAATAGAAACAAAGAAAAAAAGAAAGAAAAAAGTCTGGCTGTAGGGGTGGGTGGTGGGGGTTAGTTTTAATGCTTCATTATATGGAGCTAATTTACATAAGTAAATTCATCATTGTTCTTAATTCATGAGCTAATTAATTATAGTAATATAATAGTGTTTTTATTCTACTAATTAATGTTTAAGCATGATGAATTTTCGTATCATATTGATAAAAGGAGAAAAAAAACATATATACTTTGGTATGTGAATTTTTTTTAACCAAGAATACACTTTTTCTCAAAATTGTATGGTCATTTTGACAAAATTTTTCGATATAATTCTCTCGAATAATCTAGTAGTATATATATATATACACACACTACTTGACCCAATTTGTTTAATTATGTTACGTTGATTTGGCATATAACCAATTCACCAAAAGAATCACACTCCCATTTAGAAGTTATTAAAAATTTCAACCTTGTTGATTATAATAATAATTATGACTATAACTAAACTTATGATTTCTCCATAATGTCTTTCACCCTCTACTCTGATTCTCTAATTAAAGACTAAAAGTTCCGATGACAAAAAAGCTATGCTCGATATTCTTTTTCCTATTATTCCACCTAGAGTATGTGGGCTTCTTTTTTATTTTTAAGTCGTCTTTCTTTTACTTGTTGGATAATTATTATGCATGAAATAAAAAATACGTAACAATATTCCCAATCATCTTTGATCAATTTAAATTGATGCTAAACAAATTAATTATCCGTGCTATTGGGATAGAAGACTAATCGTCATCCTGCTAAAAGAATTTCTTTTAAAATTATAATATCATTTTGATGAGATCTTTCAATATGATTTTCTCAAACATTTAAGTAGTATATATATACTCCATGTTTGTCTACCTACGTCGATTTGACATACAGTCAATTTACCGAAAGAATCACCCTCCTGTTTAGAAGTTATTAAAGTTTCATATTAAAGTTTCACTCTTGATGATTATAATAACAATCATGACTATAATTAGAAGACTAATCACCATCCTGCTCACAAACCTTAACATATATACATATTTATGAAAATTAAAAAGTATATAACTAATATTTTTTTTTCTTTTTAACCAACTACAATGATTTCTTTTCTTGAAAAACTTTGTGGTCCTGGTGAATACATACACAACACTTTGAGCTGTCCTCCACAACATACAAATATGGTGAACAAACATTATTGGTAAGTCAGAAGAGTGTAATAAGTTGTGTATAACAGTAGAAATAGGGACCCCTCCAACCCCCCTTGAAGAGGCAAAAATGAAGAAATATACTTCATGTGACCTCTTTATTTAAAAAAAAAAATTATCTAGTTAAGGTTATATTGAAGGACAACATTATATTTTTACCTGCAATGTTTCCATTTTTTGACAAACGTTAAATTGCAACTTGCTTATCCTCATGACATTATTGTAGTTGTAGGGTTCCTATCTCCTCGTACTTTTTACCACTCACATGCTACTTGTCTCTGGTGGATCGAATGGTAAATATTTTTCATCTTTAATTTTAAAATCATATATTTGCGTTACATCAATAGAAGCAAAATGAAGAAAGAAGCTCCGAAGAAAAATACTACCTATCTCTTTCATTCGAATGGTAAACATTTTTTACGATCGTAAATTTGCGTCATAAAGAAGCAAAATGAATTAAGTTTCGAGGAAGAAAAAAAAAGACTATTTGTCTCTTTTATTTGAAAGTTTCAAAGATATTGATAGATAAATAAATAACATATATCATATCTAATTGTTGTACGTATTTTTAGATAAAATAATCATAATTATACATGCTTGGCTGTGAAATTTTTATAATTAATATGTATGCGATGAGTGCGTTAAAGGTATAGTTATTGAGTAAATAAATGTGTCTTGTTATCTTTAAGTTGCATACCCTCCACGTTAACAAGATCAAACCTATTTAACATGGTGCAACCTATTAATATGCCATATTTAAAAAATATTTTGACATATTTATCAGGAAAAATATTATTATATTATTATTAAACTAAAATAAATACTGTGGCACCATGTTAAATAGGTTTGACTAAAATTATTTATTCTTTGCGTTATAAAATAATGCAAGCAAAATTTACTTAATAGTCTTGATCAAGTCCTCAAAAGCCAAAAAACAAAAATAAAATTGACCTTGGAAAACCCCTTGATTATACATAGTAGGTCAAAATTAAACTCAAAAGTCAACCAATGTAAATGCAATTAATCTGCCTTAGAAGGTGGAAGTTTTAGATATTATGTTTTTCTTTTTTATTATTAACCAAAGAATAAATCAGTTTAATTAATCCCTAAGGCATCTCAAACATATTTGTAATCCATATAACCCATATTTTGCAATTTAGAAATCTTATATTTCAGTGATAATAAATAAAATATATCACTAAAATCATTAATTAGTTTTTAAAAGTACGTACCCAATTACTTTTTTGGAAAAATTATGCGGATAAATAAATATATGCTAGTTAATTAGTTAATATAGTTATAGTTTGAAATAATTACGGCCTGCGACTAATAATTTTGTATAATTACAGTTTGAGTTTGTACAACAAATTATTTCAAATATACGAACATAACTAATTATATAGTGAGTTATACAAATCTTATGCGAATTGTATAGTGAAATATATAAACATTGCGAATTATACAAACATTGTGCGTGAATTGTATAGCGAATTATACAAACATTGTGCATGAATTGTATAGTGAAATATACAAACACTATACAAAACTTTGAATTATACAGCGATATATACTGCAAATTGTACTATCGAATTATGTAAACGTTGTGCGCGAATTATATAACGAAATATATAAAACTGCAAATTGTATAGCGAATTATATAAATACTGTGCGAATCAAATAACAAAATATACAAATATTACTATATATAATTAAGATAAGTGACTATATACGAAAATTCTTTTCTTAAATTTTCCTATAAAGATCTCCACCAACAACAATAAATCCTAGCCCATGGGCCTATTTCTTTTGATCTTTTCAACCCAGCCCATATTTCCACCGTTTTGCAAACCTTCCCCCAAAGTTGGCGCGAAAATCAATATCAGTAAAATTAGGCGTCAAATTCCAGTTCGGGCATCAGTTTCCCGGCAGCTGAAATCCAATTCCTCCGGCGTTATATCCACCGGAATCGGTAATAATGTCGACCCGACGAGCTTCAAAGCGAAGACGTACAGTGCAGAAAGAAGAAGCAGCAGAAGATAGAAAAAAGCAACAAGTGGAAGAAGAAGAAAAAGAAGCAGAGGTGAATGGAAGTTCAAAAAACAAGTCACCAGTAGTGGTATTTGCTCATGGTGCTGGTGCTCCTTCCACCTCCGATTGGATGATCAGGTCATCTCTCTTATATGCAATTTCACTTTTAGTTACATGTTTTAATATTTTGATTGTTATATGTATTTTGATTTTATAACATGTGATATACTTTTTGTACATGTCGAAGCAGAGGTGAATCTAAAGTTTGTAGGTTCCTAGAAAGATGTCAAATTAGTATTATAATGATAACGGGGTAAATTGGACCCTAAATTTGGCTTTGAATTTTAACTTTAAACTTTTAGCTTTCAGAGGGCACGAGTAGGCACTTTGACTATCCAACCTTTCAACCAAAACACACTTTTAACGTCATAGTGCACAAGTGTCTACATGTTCAAGTGTTGAAGTTAAAAGTATTTTTTTGTTGAAGCGTTGGATAGTTAAATTGCTAACTTGTGCATTATGAAAGTTAGAGGTCAATATTAAACTTTGAAGCTAAGTTTAGGGTCTAGTTTATGTATTATGCTATATTAATACTCCTTGAAATACCTTTTTTCTTTTTTGCAACTCTTTAATTCCAACTGCTCACATGACATGTTTAAGTCCACATGATTAGAAAAACATTTTGGTACATTCCATCTTCTAATTGTAGCAGGTTTGAAGTTTAGGTAAAGGAGGAAGTTGTGGTAGACTGATATTGAGCCGGAAAAGAAGTTTTTAACTATGGATATAGACATAGAGCGGAAAGCCATAACTAGTGAGCCAATTTGGGATTTAAGGTGTGTTAGGTGTAACGGAAATCGATTACTGCAAAAGGAAAATAACTATTATGGAGTAAAATGACTTCTGTCATTTTTGGAGGGATGCCATCTTTGCCTTACAATTAGTTTGGCTTTTACTTCATATCATTTTGCTTCAATCAACAAATTGACATTGTTGTTATTTTATTCTCACCAAAGTATGCTGCTCTATTAGCCGATTTGTACGATTTTGTATAGTATTTTCCCCATGCATGCCAGACATGTCAAGAAGGCATCTTAGTTACTTGTAACTTGTAAGTGGCCTTTTCAAAATTAGATTTTTGCTGCATGCTTTTTAAGAGCATAAAACTTCTGTGCTAACCTATCCCAGCTTTGTGAAGATGGAAGGATATGTTAACCAAGGCACTGAACGCTGCTGAAGTTGTGACCTTTGACTACCCATGTAACATTCATTAAGCACTCACATATATAGCTACTCTTTTCTTCTGAGAAATATACAGCACATAGTTTCTTGCTGAATTTCTGTGGATTATGGCAGACATGTCTGGTGGAAAGAGGAGGGCTCCTCCCAAGGCAGAAAAATTGGTTGATTTTCACTCTAATATTGTCAAAGAAGTTGCTGCTAAATACCCTGGGCATCCGCTTATCTTGGCTGGGAAGTCAATGGGTTCAAGGTGATAGTCATCACATGCATTCAGAACACCATACATCACCATCAATAATTGAACATTTCTCTCAGTAAAACTATAAGTGTTATTTATTCTTATAAAACTATAGGTTTTTCAATTTGGAACTTTCTCCCGGTTTATTTGAAATCAGTTGATGTCATCCCAACCGCTTAATTCTAACCTCTGTGAATTAAAAAAGGGGGTAATTCATCTTTAGTTGAGTTTCTAGCACAAGTTATGCATCATGGTGGTAGTCAGAAGGATGTCCATGTCCTTACTTTCTAGACCTGTTTTGACAGATTTTCTTCAGTATGTGTTAATCCTGATTTCTGTAGCATTTCTACAAGTAACTTTATGTGTAGATATCTTATATTTTATTATGAGTTACTGCTCAAATTTGGTTTGCTGGATGTTCTACTACTTTCCTATTTCAGTGTTTGAATTGTTTCTTTTAGATATTACATAGAAAGGTTCTAAATATTTATAATTTTAATATTTCACATTACCATGCTTATTTGGGTGCATTGCCTGATCTCATGTATTTTATTTCCTTGGTGCACCAGAGAATTGATGAAGTGTAAGGTAATGCCATTTAGTTCCATATTAATACATGCAACACATGTCCTCTTTTGTTGTAGGGTTAGCTGCATGGTAGCTGTTAATGGCATCAGTGCTTCAGCTATCGTTTGCTTGGGTTACCCATTAAAGGTTATCCTTTGTCCTGATAATACTCCTGCAAATCTTACCCATCTGTATTTCAGCTCTAATTCCTATTGCTCAGTTTTGGTGCATGTAAAATGTATACCTTTGTTTTATATAATTCTTAATTTTCCCTTTTTCCCCAAAGCTGGACTAGTCAATGATGATTGATCTGGAAGATTTATGTCTAATCTTTATAAAGCTTAGGCGATTGATATTCTACCTCAACATGCATTTTGTTGACATTCATATGATGGTGCCTTTTGGAAGATTGCGCCTAAATAATTCGAGTAACCAGAGCTGGTGGAAAGATGATGCTTCTTACATACTGAAAATCCAATAAAAGGGCATGTCCGGTGCACAGGGTCCAGGGAAGGGCCCGACTACAAGGGGTCTATACCTTGCATTTCTGCTAGCAGCTGTTTCCAAGGCTTAAACCCATGACCTCCTGGTCACATGGCAACAGTTTTACTAGCTATTCCTAGGCTAAAAATCCAATCCCACCATAAATTCATGGATTTTCTTATGTTCCTATGCTGGATTGAATTTTTACTCTTAGCTTCAACCAAAAGATTTTTTAAAGCTTATAGAAACTTGCGTCTCTTTCTTTTTTTTCACAAGCTAGTAAGCTGTATTCAAATTTTTACCTTTTTTTTCACAAGCTAGTAAGCTGTATTCAAATTTTTAGCTTGTTTTTGCATCCTCACAGGGACTACTGTTGGACACCAGTTGGTTTGTGTCATAAACACCAACTCGACTATCTTTTTACCATTCTAGTTTTTAAAAGCTGGATTGTTATGCCCTCTATTTGAGCCTGAGGAGCTGCTCTACAATTTTCCATTAATATCTTTTCCATAAGTCAAAAAGTCCATTACTGTTTAGATTTGGAGAAAAATAGCGGTCACCTTTTAATAAATCTAATTTATTATAAGAAGAAAATCTCTTAATTTTCTCATTGCTAATTTATCTATTTTTAGTACTTGAAATTATTTTCTAATGTTTCTTGATATCTATTGCAATGTAAAGTTTTTGAATACTTGCATCTATTAGTGGTCATTGGAGGTTACAAATTATTTTTAGAATGTACTTTACAATTCATATATGCACAATTGGTTGCTCTCAAGAATCTCTTTGCGTTTGATGTTTATATACATGTTCCTTTTATGATGTGCTACATTCATTCTTATTCCAAAATCAAGTGCTTTGTTTCTGTCCATCTTGAGTGGTCTAAATTGATTATTAAGATTAGAATGCTCGTCGTATAAACTAATCGCAGGTACACATGAACAACTAAATCAAGAACCAAGGAAATCACATAAGTTTTTGAGTTAGATGCTCATGATCATGATGTTCATTACTTATTTGGTTATAAAGGTGGTGATGTTAAGACATTTGGGTATATAGATTGCAGTGAAAATATTTACAGCATGTAAATGCATGCGAAGTTTACCGTTATTATAGTTGTTTTTACCATTATAGTAGTCATCTTTTACTGAATATATACAGAGTCATTTTTGTTAATCTCTTTTATAAGTCTAGTTGCAAATCTTTCAGGGTGCAAATGGTGCAACACGAGATGAGTTGCTGTTACAAATTGATATACCTGTTATGTTTGTGCAGGTAAAAGCACTTTCTTATAGATGGGTCTGTATCAGATGGACATTAAGGTCCATCTTATGGAGGCTTATTTGTTAGATGGGCATTCTTTTTTGTTAATACACAAGAATGGACACGCACATTAGCTAAATTTGAACTGTTTACAGATGGGCTATATGCATACTTGTTATATGTGTGGCTAAGATATATTGAGCTGACATATATGCATACATTTCATTGTGATGACTGCTTTTGTCCATTCATTCCTAATTTGCTGGCATTTCTTTATTTTGTTATATTATTTACAGCTTAGTCGCTCATGTTTTCTAAGCCATTACTATAATATCATAAACTTAGTTGCTTGGGAGGGGGTGATGGTGTTAAGTAAACTTATTCAATATCAAGATTTGTACAAATGGTGGTGGCTTATTTTCATGTAGGGTAGCAAAGATGGGCTTTGTCCACTGGAGAAGCTGGAAGCTGTAAGAAAGAAAATGAAGTGTGTTAATGAATTATATGTGATTGACGGTGGTGATCACTCCTTCAAAATTGGCAAAAAGCACTTGCAGTTGGCTGACTCCACCCAAGAGGATGCTGAAAAGCTTGCTGTTCATGCTATCACAACTTTTGTTTCTAATCATGTGAAAGGGGGATGACCTTTAAGTGCTTAACTGTAAGAAATAGGGATCTTTATAATTTTTGTCCAGTTTCTGCAAAGATAGTTCGTGAATACTTCCTTGCAGTGTATAAGATCTTTTTTGCTTCTCTTTTTTGGAGGCGGGCAGCTGGAAGTGGGGGTGTCTTTTCTGTTATGGCATTTTTGTAGCAATCTGCAAATGTCCTGTAATTAGTAGTTGGTATATAAAGCTTTGGCCTCTAGTTCTTTTGTCTGCCTCAAGTGATCCCCTTTGTCTATTTTTTTATGATTTCATTACTTTCACGCTCATATTTTCACGCAACGGACCAAGCTTCTGTATGATAAATGTTGTGTTACTGACTTAACGAAATAGCAAGGTTCCTGTAAGTAGTTTCTGGAAAATGTCATATGTAGTTTTGTTATAGCCAAGATATATGAACTTCTAATAGGGTTTTCTTTGTTTTGTATAAGATTTGGAAAGAAAATAGGTGGTCATTGTCCATTGTATGTGCAACCATGTCCATAAGGTATTTTCTCACCATCCAATTTCTTTTTTGTTTGGTTTAGATAATGCGAATGAAGTTGTAGCGTTATTATATGGCCGTATTGATTGGTTCAGAGAACATATCTTCTTTCTTCTAAGAACTTGAATTCAAAAATGAACTTTTTCATTTCATAATCAAAATGATAAAACATTTAATGACATGGCACATCATTCCACCATTTAGGTAAAAGAAATGCTGATGAAATATGCCTTATTCAAGTTGCTTTCATCCTTGCACTCCTTGTAGCTGATCTTTTGCAGGACTCCCTCTTAGTTCTTCACACCAAAAACAAGAATTTTAAGTTGTAGTAAAGAAAAGTTTTTATGTGTTCAACAGTAGGAAAACATCTATAAATTTCAAGACATGTCACTTCAGAATGAAACTTTGTAGTTGTGATCATTTCTGCAAGTGAAGTGTCCTACTAGGCTTATATGAAGATAAAGGGCTATTAATGCAATTGTCTTCTAAATGATTTGTAAAAGATTGTGGATCATACCGTCTTCCTTCCACACTTTTCATTATCGCTGTCATCACTGCTGCTGCTGCTGCTGTCACTGAATTTGTATTTTTCTTGTTTGTTCCTCCTCATAGGCATGCAGTGGACTTCCATCTTTTTCTTTCCATTAGTTGTATTATGAGTTGCAGAATTCTGGGTATGGTTGGCATGAGTGCCATGTGTTGCACAGGATGCATGGCAAACAGACTGACGTCCATTTTGGATGTGTGCCTTCTGGCCCTGTTGAGTATGATGTTCGCGGTGAAACATTTTGTGTGTCATTTCTTTCATTTTGTCAGCAAAAGAGTGGTTCTCATTATTTGTCTTTTGGATTTTTGGGGTGCTGGTCTTGTTGGACACAACTTTTTGGTTAGTCGTAGCGCTGATCTTGTTGCAAACAGCCTTTTGACTAATCGGAATGTTGGTCTTGTTGCCGATAGACTTTTGGCTAGTTGGCTTGCTAGTCTTGTTGCACACCGTGGAGGATTGAACATGATTAGTGTTTTGCTCAGTGAGCTTGTTACATTGAACTGATGCCATGAGTGATTGAATTGAAACTAGAGATATTGTTCTTCTAGACTATTTCCTTCTTTTTGCTTGATATTCACAAAATGATTGATATATAATACATATATATATATATATATGTATATATATATATACATGTATGCAGTAGCAGCATGAATTAGTGGTGGATTCTTTTCTTATTTCTCATCAGTTGTGCTGTCATCTTTGAATCTCCTTTTCTGCCAAAGGCTAAACTTTGAAGAGCATCTCATTCTATTCCAGGCCATTTTTTTCCTTTATGTTTATATTCCAAATCCTTCTTTGCAATATAAAACGTTTTGGTTATTTAAAAAAATTATTCCAAATCCTTCAGTTGAGCTTTTGACCGCATCCACCACATATATTGCACTTCACAGAGAAGTGGTAACGTAGCCGGTGAACTAACCTTTTTGCTTGTGCAAAAATTGCAGAAAGAATAAGACTGGTTACCATCCTTTTGAGATTCCCCTATCTTTTCTTGCTTCTGTTTCATGTGAAAACATACAAGCAGAAAGTGTTCTGTTCAGACTTAAGAAACTTGCATAATAAAATATGCCCAGAAGGAAAAGGAAATGCTGGGATTCTTTTGCTTTTAAATCTTGAAAATTTGATGCACTAACAATTTAATGATTTCCTTTAGCAGGATCAAATTGTAAATTTTGAGAGCAGCAGACTGAAACTTATTTTTATCTTGACTTATCGATGAAGGTGAATCAAGATATATATTATATCACTAGATAGCATGGATAAAGTATTAGTCATTAATCCCTTTTGTGAATCATGCATATTTTCTGGTCTTCTCAATTGAAGGTCACTAGCTGAGAGTTGTGGAGGGTAGTTGACATCTTTTAGGTTTGAACTATGGCTAGAAATGATCAACTTTACAAGAAAGTTCAAGTAGCACACAATGAGGGTAAAATGAGAGGAGTTCACTTGAGATGGTTTGGTTATGTCCTACGTCGATCTCTGGAAGCGCAGGTGTGAAACCATGGTATGAAGGTGTGAAAAAGGGACGAGGTAGATCTAAATAGTACAGAAGGAAGTTGTCTCAGAGGACCTACAATATTTTGAGATTCGTGCTGACTTAGCGAAAGTTATGGCACATTGAAAGGAAATGATCTGTATAGGCATTATATATTAGTTGAGAATATGTTTTACATGTTTGCACTTCTATTGTAGGCCTTATGCTTTCTAGGAGTTGTTTAACCTTTCCGAGATTTGTATCTTTATAACAAAAACATGCAGAGCTTGTAGTAATACTTTTTTTCTCGTATTTGCATAATATTGGCATAGGACGATTGTGAGGATTCATATAGCCGACCCCAGCTTTTTCTGGAATCGAGACGTAGTAGCAGTTATTACGCCCCTTGGCTCCAGCAAATGTTTTTTGTGTAATGGACTAGATTTCTTATTCTCTCTGTCCCTGCTCTCCTCCTCTTTCGGTTTGGGCTTTATGAACATATGTGTTCCTTATTTTGTTGTTAAATATGCATGGTCCACTAGGCCCTCATATATCAGCCAGAGTTAGATTAGGTTCAATATACTCTCTCTTTATGAGTTTCGAACTTTATATTTTTACTACTTTCTCAATTTGCTTTCACAGATAGACATATCTATACAGTCTTAGTCAAGAATGGTAGGGTCTGGATGGGGCATCCGTCTCTTTTGGTATGTCGTTGCATTTTTCTTTTGGACTCAAGGATCATCTGGTTCCTGCTTTTATTCCTATAATTATGCAATAGGATCGGAGCCTCCAATTATCCCATAGAATATACTCTTTCTTCTTCTTATATGTTCATGAAGTAGCCTGAACAGTTTAAGCCTTTCGCTTATTTTCATTTTGCATTTGACTACTTATTAGTTTTTGTAATTTTTATGAGGTATTCCCTGGATGTTTTGAGCATTCCTCTTAGTTCTCATCTCATTTGAATGGTTATTAAGAAGATAGACGTGCCTAGTTACTAACAACTCCTCTGAAAATTATATTCATCAGCTTTGAAATCATGATACACATATTACTTGAAGAAAAAGAATTTTGTACCCATTCTACAGCTATTACTGGAAAATTGTCTCCAAATGCTGGAGAAAATGATCACTCCATTATAATTGACTCTTTCTTTCTAATTCCATGATATTATGTGCAAATGTCTTTTGCTTGTTGTTTGTCCATTTCGTTTTCCACCATGAGGCAATTTTGATTACTTCACCCCCCAAGAAAAGAGGAAATACTGATCTCACAAGATTATTTCATTACTTGATAGACCATAGGTAATAGATACAATAGAAATATTAGCATTTATTCATGTTGCACACCTCTCACACACACACATAGCACACCTCTCTCTCTCTCTCTTATTTAAAGTACATAATTATTGAACAACAGAAGTTCATTAGTAGTAGAGCTTCTGTCTTACTGACTTGGTTGTTGCAACTTCTTCAGCAGCTCTCCCTCTGCAAAGGAAAAATGACAATTTAGGCTTCAAGGTAAGTTGGGTAGCTTGTAAAATTGCTATCTTTATGAAACTGAGCATTGTGAACAGTTGCAGTAGTGGATTCTAGATGTGTTATATTTCACAGTTTATGGATGTTCAGGTTTTTGATCAATGTTGTGAAACATTTAACATTGAAATCTATTTTTTTTTTCTTCTCTATTGTCAGTGCCCATCAGACAATACGGAAGCAAAAATAGGTATTATGTTATATTAGATTATACCTTGTTCCTTCCACAGTTCTCGTTGTCACTCTCATCACTGCTGCTGCTGCTGCTGTCGTCACTGCCATCTCTGCAACGTCCATCTCTGTTCTTCTTTCTCCTCATGTTCTTCAGCTGATCGCCTATCTTATGAATGAAACCACCTTCCTTCTTTGAGCCATGGCATGCACTCTGCTGGCTGTGGTTAGCATGACCTCCCTGCATAGCAGCGGAACAATGGCCTGCTGATTGGTGAGGTTTGGCACCGTGGCATGCAGCCTGCTGGCCGTGGTTAGCATGACCTCCATGCATAGCAGCGGAACCATGGCCTGCTGAATGTTGATTTTTGGCACCGTGGCATGCAGCCTGCTGGCTATGATTAGCATGACCTCCATGCATAGCAGCGGAACCATGGCCTGCTGAATGTTGATTTTTGGCACCGTGGCATGCAGCCTGCTGGCTATGATTAGCATGACCTCCCTGCATAGCAGCAGAACCATGGCATGCCGATTGTTGAGCTTTTGCACCATGGCAGGGAGAGTGCTGACTGTGGTTCTCATGGTGGAACATCTTGGCTGTCATCTCTTTCATTTTGTCAGCCAAAGAGTGGTGCTCATTCGCCTTGTGGCAAGCAACACTGTTGGCTTTGTGGCAGTCTGCAACTGGCTTTTGGCACTGAAGTGATGCCATTGGAAAATGTCTGAAATCAAACAGAGAAAACTCTTGTATTTGAGTTCTAGTTTCTTATGGCTCTCTCGCTTGATATGGCCAGTCATATGACATCTATTTATTCTAGATTTAACATCTCACATCACTAACTCTATCATTTTTTAATCTCTTTTTTGTCAGGTATAGCTTTTTGAGTAAGCATTTATTCTATTCTTTCTGATAACTGAGTTATCTGTTTATTGTTCTATTTACAACACTTGGGCAATTGCATATATTTGGTGCAATAGTAGCTAGAAGAAAACTCTAGACAAGTGGTCATGTGGCCAGGGATATGATAGTTTATGCTTGTTATTCCTTTCCCTTTTGATTAGTAAAACTATGATCCTTTGGCTAAAAATAGAATTCAACTATGCTTCAGTCTCAAATACGCTAGAAATTGTTAGGTGTAAATATAGTGTTGTTTATTAGCAACAACACAATGGAGACAATTATTCGATAACCAACGATAAAGCTTGGTAATTTTTTTTCCCCATCTAATAGCTAGAGTATATTTGAATATTATATAACTAGGAAATATGTGCTATTTGATAAATTTGAAAAGCATCTCAATTCTACTTTATTCTATATGTTTTTCCATTATTTCTTGTCTAATTCCTATATTCTTTTCTCTTTTTTAAATAATAAAATAAATAGAGGCAAGAAACTACTAGATATACATTTTGGAGATTAATTATTCTAGATTGAGAACAACGCAAGTGAATTTTAATATATATTACAGCGAATTTCTCATAAAATATATAAACAAATTTTATTAGTGAATAATATATTTATCACACTTTAATATACGTATAAATTTCTTGTCAAACAAACACAAGATATTTTTAAACACTTATAATACATTTATATTGTATGTATAATTCATTTTTAATACAAGTACAAATTTATCATAATATTGTTATGTATTACTATAAATGATAATAAATAAAGCATAATTACTCGTCCACGTAATTTTTCATGTTGGGCTAGTTGTCACATAAGCCCAGTTCAATGGATGGTCCAGTATAAAAGTCCTGGCCCAAGAACTATAATATATTGGGTCATTTGCGCTTTAGGCCCTATTTGTGTTGGTATTTATTTTCTGCTCCTCAAGGCAAATACTATTTTTGCGGGGCATAATTTTATATTTTCGCATCATAATATCTTACGAATTATGTTTCAGGCCCTTAAAAAACTTATTCCTGTTAAGACATAAAGTTTGATTGCTTAGAACAAAAAATCAAAGACCAGCAAATTTAAAGGACAAATCAGTAATTAAATGTAATACACTTGGTGCATCAAGTTCAGTACGTAAAGTCAAAATTAAATGTTGATATTTTTTGTTGTCACGAGCCATAATAGGGTTGAGTAGTAGTGTTTTCTTTCTAGCATGTATTGTCATTATTTTGTTATTTATGTGTTAATTGTATTATATTTTCGTATTGTCATATGTTTTCTTTTACTTCTTGGTCATATCTAGTCCTTTCTGCGTATGAGTTTTGAGATGAGGGTTCCGAGGAAACAACCTCTCTACTTAGATAGTGGTAAGATCTGCGTACATTCTATCCTCCCTAGACCTCACTTTTGGAATTTCACTGAGTATATTATTGTTGTTGCAAAGAATCCTACTCACTATAAAAGATTTTTTCATTTCGAGAGCTCGAACATCATAACTCTATAATTATAAGTCATAATATACCAAGGCATATAAATCAACCTCTAACAACTATTCAGTTTTAGTCAAAAATTTAGAGAGTAAGAATTATTCAACTTTTGACGATAGTCAAAAGGCCACTGAAATTTCCAACTCATAACAAATATAGTCAAATTTTAGTCTCTTAGAGGCCATTTGTTGGAGACATTACTTTATATACATTGGAAAACAAGAAAAAAAAAATTGACTCACTAGACAAATGAGATGCAAAATCATTATTATACTTTTTTTTTATCTTAAATTATCTGTCGTGAATATCTTTTACATGTTTTTTAAAAATATAATTATTAAAAGATTTTTTAAAAACTATTTTACACTTTTTGTGTTTTTTAATAATTTAACAATTTGAGATTGTTACTTTTAAATATCAGAATAAATAATTTGAGATGGAAATACTAAAAATAAACAAATTAATTCTTGGTCACCACCAACTTCAACAGAGTTGAAAGAGGAAAACTATAGTACTAACTCTTGCAGCTAATTTAAAATCCTAGGATTTTTCTTAATTGCAACTTCTAGAAATTCTTGGTTCATAACTATTGAATTTTCAACCAGCCAACATTGATTAAAAATAGAAAGCAATAAAAATTAAAATTTAATGTTGCCCTTAGGATTGACAAAATTAGCTCGAATCAGTTAAGGGGTGAGGGTTTGTTGTCCCTATTGGAGTAGATCCTTCTCAATAACGTCCAACCTTCGGGGCACAAACATCCTCTTGTTCCCATACCTATAATATTTGTGATTAGCCTCTTTAACTGTGTATCGATCGGAAGATGGGCCCTCAACAAAGGGCATACCAATTATTTCGACTAATTCGTTTAGTCTATCTAGAAATTCTACATAGTAAGTTAATTCATAAAAACTTGTCAAAATAATAAATATTCTTTTATTTTTAATCTTTATTTTTTTAAAAATTAAACTTCTAAACATAAATCTAAATTAATCAAATTCTAAATTGAATATCAAATATCATATCGAAAAAAGAAAAAGAAAAGTGCCTTAGAAGACCTAGAAGGTCCAATAATATAAGATAATAAATAGTATTTTGGATATTTGGAGTAATTATGTGGCACTCATCTCCATCACTTCATTGTACCCAATAGAAATAAAGGACGCGGAATTGAAATGTTTGAATATTTTCGTTCTTGTCTTTTTCTTTGGCACACATTCCTTAAAAATCTTTTTGTGTCTTTTGGTTTCACACCTACAACAACAACAATTAAGAATAAATTCTAAAAAATCAATATTATTTTTTTAGAAAATATATTGGATATCGTGGAATAATCTTATGCAATTTCTTTTTTAAGAAAGAGATCGTAGCAATTGATGACTCTTTTAATCTGATAAACTGAAATTGACAGGTACTAATTTAGACAACATCCTATCTTTCGAAAATAACTTTTCTATTTCTGTGAGATAATGATAAGATTTGAATATATTTTATCTTCTCAAAATCTCATTTCTGGAATTTTACTAGATAAGTTTGTTATTATTATTTTATCCTACTATGGTGATAGGTAACAACGCTAGACACACGAGTCATCATTTCGAAGAAAGAAAAGAACCTTCTTATGTGTCAAAAGTGTGAGTGTTAGTTCCTAGTTTTTTTTATCAGATGTATCTTAATTGCTGATATTCAATTTGAACTCGACTATAAAAGAATACACGTTATAATACATATTCAACGTATTTTACTAAAATGAAATATGCTCTCTGTCCTATTTTATGTGACATCATTTTCTTCTTGATTCGTTCCAAAAAGAATGGCATCTTACTCTAATCGAAAATAATTTACTTTTAAAATTCTCTTTTATTCTCAATGAAATGATTCTTAGCTACACAAATATCTAAGAATAATTTTAAATCACAAATTTTAATAAAAAAAAATTTTGTCTAAATAAAAAAAATAATATTTATCGCTTCACTGTAATCTTTCTTTTGTCTACAAACCATTAAAACTCAACCTCTGACTTTCAAACAAAAGACAACCCTTTTTCTTATCAAAAACTTAATCATTAACGTCAACAAAAATGGCCAAATCATCAAACGGACCCACCTTTTTCTAAGTTTGAATTGGTCATACTTTGGACTTTCCTAATTTCCAGATTTATTTACGGCCAACAATGCCTCGTGAAGATTTGACGTAAGAAAGAGAAAGACAAATTCCTCTAAGATTCCAAACACAAAATTAAAAAGTTATGCACATAAATAAATATATATTAATTAATTAGTTGATATAACTATAGTTTGAATCAATTATAACTTAAATATTTAGCTATAATTATAATTTAAATTTCATGTAATTCACGCAATTTATACCAAATGATATGTATGATTATACAAAAGTTATGCGCGAATCAAATTTTATAGCAAAATATAAAAATATTGTGAATTATACGACAAATTATACAAACTTTATGCACGAACTATATAGCGAATATACGGATGATATAGAGAATTGTATAGTGAACTATACGAATGTTGTGCGAATTATACAATGTTGTTATAACTATAGTTATGAAATATAAATTACCCAAACTATAGCTATGAAACATAATTAAGATGTTTTTGAGTGGTTATATGTGAGAACTCCTCATTAATTAATATTAAGTTGTTTTAGTAAACGCAATTAGTTTCCTAATCACTCTTTCATGCAGTATTATTAGATATTCAATTCAACTCATTTGGTCAAACATGATTAACGTATTAATTAGAATTAGAGTGAGGTGAAAGGCATAGATTAGCGCTAAATTAATTAATATTTGTCGTCTAATTATATGGTTTGTCCTAATTGATTTTTTAAAAACTAATTTTGGGGTTATCACATGCTTAATAAAGATCATTTTATAGGACAACATGTTCTTTATTGAACAATATGAGATAAACAGAATTTTTTGGCGTGAAATCATAATCAATACATTAAAATATCATCATCTAGATTCGATATGATAAAAATGCGCTTTACTTTTAAACCTGAATTTTTTAGCGTGAAATCATACGTTAAAAATCATCATCTAGACTCGATCTAATAAAAATGCGCTTTACTTTCAAAACTAAATTTTTTGGCGTGAAATCATAATCAAATGCATGGAGTAATTCTTAACTTGCACATGAATATCGATTTTCCCTCGGAAGAATCACTTTGCTCAAACTCATTTTAATCTTAAACTCAATCCTTCAATAATTATACTATCAGACATCAAATAATAAACCAAAAAACAAACAACTCAAACTTAATCTCATGGAATACTATAACATGCCATCACTTTCCCTATATATATATATATATATATAAGTTGAATATAGCCAACTCATAGTTTTATTTTATGTTGATATGGATATTATGAAAGCAACAACAACATATTCAGTGGAATCCCACAAGTGGAGTATGAGGAGTGTAAAATGTACGCAGATCTTTCCACTACCTCAAAGAGACAGAGATACTGTTTCTAGAAAATTCTCGTCTAAAAAATCAAACTCATGAATATTATGAAATCAAATATATATATATATATATATATATGGGGGGGGGGGTGTTTGTGGATATTGTAGAATGAAAGAGATTTATAATTCATTTAATTATTATTGTAGTTTTTTTTGTGTATGTGTTGTGGTGGGGGTATTGGAAGTTTGAATTGGTCAGCATTTGGACCTTATTTCACTAAAACATTTTCACTTAGGAAAAAAAAATTATGACCAAAGACTGGTCTACTTGGCCAAAAAAAATTTTACTTTTTTTAAAAAAAAAAAAAAAAAACTCGTTTTCCACAGTCAACTTTCAAACTATCTTCCACTTCAGCACTCACTTTTTTTTTAATTAATATTTTTCTCCACATGTCATTTCCTTTTAAATTTGCACCTTCTAACTCTTTTTTCTCATCATTTTCTTAACCATTCCAAAAGGAAAAAAAAACAGAAACTTCTCTTCTTTTTCTTCTTTTTCTTTTTCAGAAACTTCTAAAAATTCATTTTTATGTAAAATAACTTCAATTTTCACTAGCCATTTATTTTCAAGATTACATTTTTATCTTGGAAAAGAAAATTAAATTCAAGAAAATGGATTGTGGATTCAATTGTGACTACAATTCATTGATCAATGAATTAACACAAGGACTGGAATATGTTAAGCAATTAAGAGCTTCAAATAATATTCAAGAATTGGATTTTCATATGCAAATGATTCTTTTTTCTTTTGAAAAATCTTTGTCAATTCTCAATTGGAATGGCTCTGTAACACAAACACCATTACTTATAGCACCACCAGAGTCTTCAATTTCTGTTGAGGAGAATCCTAGAAGTGATGATCAAGATTTCAGATATGTTTCAAAGAAGAGGTTAGACGATTTTTTGATGTTGATGATCACTCAGCTAATAGTTAGTATCTCAGAAGGTCGGAGAAAAATGGGATTCAAGAAAAAAGGGTGTAACTTTCTGAGATAATAACACTATTAGTTGAGTTACCATTTGAGAAATCAATTCAGGATTTTTGAGATAATCACTCAGCTAATAATTATTATCACAGAAAGCCGAAAAAAAGTGGGATTCAAGAAGAAATGGTGACTTTCTGAGATAATAACACTATTAGTTGAGTGACTATTCGAGAAATCAATCCAAGATTTTTGAGATCATTAATCAACTAATAGTTATTATCTCATAAAGTTACTTTTTTTTTGCTATAAAAAGGTTGACTTTTTAATATAATAACACTATTAGTTGAGTAATTATCTGAGAAATCAATCCAGAATTTTTGAGATAATCAATCAACTAATAGTTATTATTTCAAAAAGTCTCTTTTCTCTGTTGAAAAAAGGTTGACTTTCTAATATAATAACACTATTAGTTGATTAATCATCTGAGAAATTAATCCAGGGTTTTTGAGATAATCAATTAACTAATAGTTATTATCTCAGAAAGTTGTTTTTTTTTTGTAAAAAAAGGTTGACTTTCTGAGATAATAATAGTATTAGTTGAGTGACCGACCATTCGAGAAATCAATCCAAGATATTTTTTTTTTTTTTTGAGTTTAATTGACTTAGTTTTTATGTTTGCTGCAGAAAACAGATGCCTACATGGAGTGAACAAGTGAGAGTGAGTGCAGAGAATGGATATGAAGGGCCTACTGATGATGGATATAGTTGGAGAAAATATGGGCAAAAAGACATTCTAGGTGCTAAATATCCGAGGTGATTACTCAGTTTCTTTTTCACTTTAGTCGTTTTTTTTTTTTTTGATATTCAGTATCTTCTGCTTATAAAGTTTGATATTTTTGAGACGAGGGTCTCCCGAAGACAACTCTTCTATCTCTATGAGATAGTGGTAAGGTCTGCATACATTTTACCCTTCCCAGACTCCACTTATGGGATTCCACTGGATATGTTATTGTAATTAGTCAGTTTCTTTATTCAAGTATTTGCTAGAAAGGGTACCAACTTTTTAAACATTCTTTGGGTTAAAAAATGAAAAACTTAATTGAAATTTTCAAGATTTCTTTAGTAATTGTCTTGTAAGTCTAGAGCTGTCAAAACGGGTTGATTTAGTTTAACGCAACTAAGTCCTGAAGTTTATGGAATACGAAGGACTGAGACGAGTACGGTCCCTCGTATATCATGGCATTTAAAATATCAGCCCAGCCCAACTTGTCTCAAGGAATTAGATCAATGGAACTAAACCCTATCCTGCTCCGGTTGGGCTCTTCTAGCCTCGTGAATCAAGTCTATTTTGACAGTTCTATTCTTCCAATGGTATAAATTTAAGAGAACATCGTCCATCATCCTAACGATGAGATTTCATTATGTTTGCAGGAGTTATTACAGATGCACATATAGACTAATGCAGAACTGTTGGGCAACTAAGCAAGTTCAAAGGTCTGATGATGATCCTGCACTATTTGAGATCACATACAAAGGGACACATACTTGTAACCAAACTTTTAACTGTGCTGCTACACAACCAAAATCACCAGAAAAACACAGATTCAAGAAACAAGCCAACAATCCAATAACACCACCATCAAACCAAATGCTCGCGAACTTACAAGCAAATCTGAGAGTGAATACAAACGACTTGCACCAGAAAGAAGCAACATGTTCCTTCCCTTTTTCACCTACATTTTCTGGCTTCGTAGACGAAAATCTGCATTTCCAGATATCACAAGTTGATGACAATTTGGTTGGGGGTTATTCCCCGTCTTTTGTCTCTCCTACAACACCTGAATCAAGTTACTTCTCATTGCCAAGCTACCAGATGAATGATTCGCAAAGAATTCACAACGCGCACCATTCAGAATCAGACCAACCTGATCTGTTCTCAGCCAACACTTCATCAACAAGCTCTCCAATTATAGGGTTGGAGTTTCCACTTGAACAAGTGGAGTTAGATCCAAATTTCCCTTTTGATAACTCAGAATTTTTCAGATAAATAATGTAGAACAATGGACAATAAAGAATAGTTTCGATTTTGATCACTCAGTTCTATATCTCAAGTAATATAGAAGTGCTTGTACAAATTAACAAGAAATTTGAAAACATAAGGTTTTCATATTCCCCACTTACAATACAAGGCTCAATTAGCTTTACAAAATGACATGCCTGATGATAGATCGGTAATGAGGATAAACCACAGAGTCTTGTGTTTCACTGGGTTCTTGTGATCTTGTTCAATCTTGAATGCGGAAAATCACATAAGCAGACTAGCTAGTGGGCTCTAATATTGCTTGTTCATGCCAAACCCCATTTAAGTTGCACTGCCACAAGCGAACTACACCATCGCTCCCTGTAGTAGCAAGTGTCATCCCACTCATGTCCCATTCCATCTGCCATACCTGCACAATAAATGTCAAATATGGTTTAATTGAATGTTTTAGTTTTTTTCTTCCAATAATCGCCTCAGAGAATTGGCAGATGAGAAAATTTAAATAAAATGGAATACAGGATCACTCAAGATGGTTGATTCGAGAGTTAAAAATACAACGAGTAATTTTAGTCACTTCAATTGCTTATCAAAACTTACACTATAAAAAAAAAACTCCAAATAGATCGGTCAAGGAGCTGTTTTAATTAGTGATTTAGATGCTAATTGATTTACAAGCAGACAGCTAAACAAAATAGTGTTGCACTTGGTACCTCACTGTCATGAGTAGAGAGCATTGCAACCTTCTCCACTGAGAGCCTCCCATCAGGGTCAGGATTTGATCCAACATGCCATAATGCAATTTCCTTGCAATTAGCAACAGCTATTAGCTCGTATGGCCTGAAAAAGGAAGCTTTAAATTAGAAAGCACATCCAACAAGCTAAACAGAAATTTTAATTCTTTACTATGCAGGACTATGGACACAACCGTGAATCCCAGCAGTGAGAAATCATTGAACAATTCTAACTTCCTCTCAGGTAAGATGTTTGGTTGACGTTATAGTATCTGCCTTTTCTATAACAGAATAAAAGGGTTGGTACAGTATGTTTAACAGATATCCCCCTCATCGAGATCAATGGTGGAAACTATAAGGCTATAAACTTCTTGGTAGAAAAACGAAAAACTATAGAAACATCTGCTTTAGTGAACTACCTAATACCATTGCTGACATTCACATATGCTTTATATATAATTAAAGAAAGTTCTCTGGGGAAAAAAACTAAGTATAACCACAATATCCTGTACAACTTTTCTTTTTCTTTAATTGAGATTGTCCATTTTTCACTACCGGCAGTGTCTGGCTATATGGTTTTAAGGAGGATGTTTTCAAGAGCAAACCTTCCAATATTTGGTGCCCAAGCAACAGTAGAGACGGGATCAGCTTTATCTGCAGGTAAAGCTAATTCTGCAACTGGAAGCCATCTCTGATGATCCTGATCGAATTCCCAAACCTGTGGAAATCTATGATATGATAACATTACATATGTCCCACTAGAGACCATGTATGCTAACAGATATTAAAACCATCTACTACATGATAGAAGCTTAAGATTTCAAGAATTACATCTTCTGACTTTATGAATGTC
The DNA here is from genome assembly GCA_000787875.1 of Solanum virginianum. Classification (NCBI taxonomy): domain Eukaryota; kingdom Viridiplantae; phylum Streptophyta; class Magnoliopsida; order Solanales; family Solanaceae; genus Solanum; species Solanum virginianum. The sequence continues at coordinate 132,249 of DF357222.1, forward strand.
TAATAAACACATAAATGTTGCATAACTGGCTGAACTTCTATTCATTATCAACAAGAATCAGAATCCAATAAATAACTGCCAAGTTTTAGCTAACAAAGAAAGAAGATATAAGTAGAACCAATTAAGGATTTTAGAATGCAGCCCTTAAAGTAAACACTAAGAAACGAACCCCCCATACCTTGGAAGAGTTCAGTTGTGGCTTATCCGAATCAAAACCCAAAACAAAGCTTGATTGCTGAATTTCTCCTTTTAAGGGATTCCAAGCAATAGAAGCTGATCGGCATGAAACATTTGAAACTTTAGATACAGATTCAATGACATTCTGAAATTCAGCCTACAAAAGAGGACTTAAAGTTAGCCTCTCCATTTTTTAGTAACATTCATAACGTGTCATCTATAAGATATAGTAGAAGAGTACGAAAAGCAAAACCAAATGGTAAAATTTACTGATCACTGCAACTACAAAATTTTGCAGGTCGATATGATTGTTGACTAGAGAGAGAAACCCAAGACTGAGATCTACGATGGGCAAGCTCAAGAAGGTAACAGAAGAGAAGAATTAAGAAAGCACACCATGAAGAAAAGAAGGGAGCTTGTAAAGGATATCATTATAAAACACGTAATGGTAGTGGTTTATGACCAGCAAACCACATAATGATTAGGCATTATACCAAGTTTTGGTGCCAAAGAACCAACAGTAGAATTTGAATTTCTACAATTGCCAAAAAAGAAGCATAATGGCACTATTCTT
>DF357222.1:134179-144224 GCA_000787875.1 Solanum virginianum
TAAGAGGCGATTTTAACAACTTAAGAAGACCAAAAAATAAACCCGTATCAGATATGTTAAAAAAATTTAGATGCTTGAGAAGAATATTATTGAATTGTTGTCTACATTATCTCCTTTTCCAACTAGGATACTATAATACAATCCTTTTCCAAGTAGGATTCCATATACTATTCCTAATCCTATTCTAAGTAGAATTGTAGATATTATTCTTATTCCTATTCCTACTATAACAGATGCGATATAAGTTTTTTTTTCAATAAAGGTACATTATCATAGCACATCGCTCTAACAAGTAACAAAAACTCAATCCCAATGCTGCAGCAAAGAGCAAGGAAAAAGGGAGAAGAAACATCTCCATTTAGTGCAAGCAAAAAACAACTTTAATTTTTCTGGCAGAGATACATTCAACAACTCAGTTAAGGGAAAGGCAAAAAGTTTTTCACTAATCCTGCAGAGATGCATACAACAATAGATTGTTCATGACTATCAAGTGATCCCATCATAATGCATCTAAAGCACTATAGGCATGAAATAGAAATACAACAAAACCAGTAAGCAAGTCATAAACTCATACAAAAGCATAGATACCATCTCTTTTATTCTAATTCTTTGCACCCTGCCACCCCCAATTTCCCAGCTATTCAAACGCCTGCTACCACATTCCAGTGTCATCTCATACACATTCACGACCAATCTAATTCAGACTCACCAATTTCAGACTTGACTGGGATACTCCAAACTGAACATCCAGAACTTGGGATGAGAATCTGTCAAAGCATTTGCACAGCTTCCACTGGAGCAGCTCTGAATCTAAAGAACAGTTACTCATTGTAAGTCTCTAATTAAATGTTAATAACAACAAATAAGAAATTACTGTCAGAAGAAAAATTCAAGGAAGTATTCACAGATAAAAACTAAAAAAAATTCAAAGACTAAAGGAGGACTGTGAAAGCAAGTAATTGTGAAAAATTCAAAATAATCTTCAATCTCATATCAAGTTCCTGTTAGATTTTCCTTTTCTTTCTTTCAATATTTCATAGACATTTGTGGAAAAACAGAGTTCTTTTTCCAGTCTCTAGAGGTTCGAAAGAAAGAAACCAAGGATTTCACATTGACTACTTTCATCAGCAAAGCATCCTGGTGCAAAAAGAAAGGGAAAAGGCACACATGTAAAAGTATTGCTTAGCTTAGCTTCGTAACAATCATTTCATCAACAAATGGAGAATAAATGTGTCTTTACCTTCAACTACCTCCTCCCACAACAACAAACTTCCATCAGCACAAATGCACGCAACTGCATCTCCATATTCTGGTGGAGCCCAAACAACTTTTATAATGCTGGATTCGTGCACCTAAATCAAAATGTCAAAAGTGGAAATGCAATCTCATAGATTTTAGTTCATGAATTTAAGGCTACTTTATAATCATAATTATTTTTTTCGTAGGTAAGGGAAACACTTTTTATTTTTCATAAACTTGCTGCTCAACACTACATTAGTACTTGAGTTGGAGAATACAGAAAGACTAAGCCAGTTACAGTTTCTCTTCCTTCTGAAGATAGCTAATATAATTCATCAATTTTGTACTCAAATCTTTAGATTACATTAGAGAAAAAGTGTGTCACAATAAAAATAACCAACTTGAAAAACAAAGAAGGAATCTACTTTAACTAATTTGGATTAGTTGTGTCTCTTGCTTCTAAATAGTTATACTTCGAAGTTCAACCGTCTGCTAGACCATTAACATCCAAACTTGAAGGCCTTCTGAACCATAGTTCTATAATACTACTCGTTCAGTTTTTTCTGTCGCTGCAAACTTATAAACCTACAATAATTGTGGTAGCTGTATCCTAGACAAGAAGCACGGGAGGACGTGAATCATCCTGTATTGCATTAGGACTTTGCTTCATATATGTTGCATTTAGTATATCGGTCTTCAACATTCAGCTGGGGATCCCTTATAAAGTGGCAGATATGCTGACATATTGGATGATTACCAAATTAGAGACAGGAAAAAAGCTGTTAACATCATCCCTCTTTTACATTTTATTGGCTGCCTACGAGATAGGATAACTTCTTTACGCAGTCCTAAGTCTAACATCAAGAATCAAATGTTCCTTTTTTCTTGTATCGGGGTATAATCATCACTATACCATCATTGCTTTTATGAGGTGGTGCCTGAGCTAGTTTAAGCATAACTCTGACTAATTCCACCTAAATCCATGTTATCTCCCCCCAACACATGTATCAGCTAACTTTGCTCACCAAGTGCGGGAATATGAACCTGATACGTCATGTTCTACACCACTTCATTGACCACGAATCTAATTATCCCATATACCCGACCTCGAATTGATGCATAGTTCAACAACAACAACGTACTCACTGATATCCCACAAGTGAGGTCTGAGAAGGCTAGAGTGTACACACACCTTAACACTATCTTACGGACCCTTGTCCCAATGAATTCTACATGTATAAATAGTTCTTTGGGTGTACATTGCTAACACATTTAACAGTAAAGTTATCACCATGTTAATTTATGTCCAACAAATTGTACATTCCACCACACAAACACAAAAAAAAAAAAACCTTCAAATCCATATGATTTCAAAATGAGAGTAAAAACAAATGCATATGAAAATTGAGTTGATCCGAACCTTGAATTTAGAAGAACAATTGAAAACAGATGAAGCCGGGTCAGTAGAATCAAATACTGACAAAGTACCATCAGTTGAACCAGCAGCTAATTTGTGACCCGAATAATTCCACGCAGTGCATGTTGTACCTTTCTCCAGATTTATAATGGCTTTATCCATTCCTGCTCCTTTCACCAAATGTACAAATCTTAAACCCTAAATCTGCAGCTTTGCTGCTTCTAAAACCCTTCTCTCTTCTAGGGTTTTGTTCTCTCGACATTATTCCTTCCTTAAATTTTTTTTATTACACAAACCTCCCCTGTAGTTTCAAGTGTTACATAAACTACTCTTTTTTCTTTTTTAGTTGTTTATTACACTAATTTTTGAGTTTAATCTTCATTGTTTTATTAACCAATCTAAATTATATTAAAATATAGCTAAATTATATTAAAATATAGGAAAAAGTACACAAAATATACCTAAATTAAAATTATTTATCTTTAGTAGACTCAATCTAAATTATTTACCCTTAATAGATCTATTACCCAAATTATCTACCTTTCTACCCACTTACCCCTTTTTATTTCGCATGTTGACGTCATGCTGATGTCAGCATAAATATTATGAAATGTACTCTGACGGTATATATATATCATAGTGATATCATATAGAATGAGCTCAGTCCTTTGTGATACTCTGGCGGTATATTGATACTCAATTGGTATATAGGATTTTTTTAAGAAATAAATAAAAAAATTATTAAACTCTAAATTAGTAGAAAATATATTCGTTATATACGTTGTCGGCATATTTACACCATATCGGTATCATATAGAATTAAGTTTAATCATCTGCGATACTCTGTTGGTATATGTATACTATATTAGTATATCATACAAGCAGGTGCTAATGTCGGCGCGTCAGCGCGTGAATTTTAATATTAAAGGGGCAAGATTTTAATAATATGAGGGTACATAATATAAAGGAGTATATGAATGTAAATAGTTTGATTTAAAGAGGATACAAGCTTAATTTTTTCTAAAATATATCTCGGTATTGAGTTGACCTACGTGTGCATGGGATCGAGAAGGAATAATATTTGATAAACTTAGCATTGAGTTGTGTTTTAGTAAAAAAAAGAATGATAGTTTAATAGGTAAAGAGAATAATGTATAGTAAAAATATAAAATTCGACAAGACTATAAATTAAGATTATACATTCGGATTAAAGCAATATTTTCAAGATTAAACTTTTATCAACAAAAAATAAAATTATATTGTTCTTTTTATAAAATTAATATTCTTCTTTTTATACCATTATTATAAAGAAAATCAAACACAAATTGTTAAAAAGAATTATTCATCAATAAACAAGAAATCTTCCATAAATCATTATATGATCTTATTACAATAGTAAAATAAAACAAGATACCAATAAAAATAACCAAAAAATGAAAAGATCTCAGCAGGATAATTCTTTTCCTGTCCATTCAAAAATTTAAATTGTGAGTGGCCATAGACAGTGACAAAATCACCCTTATCCAAGAGGTATTAATTGACAATACTATTTTATTAAAAAATTACATTATACGTCAAGAAATCGTTTTCTATATATACAATCAGATATTTTTACACTTGTCACTTTGTATCATTAAAAATAAATAATTATAGATTCTTTATTACTTTTTTATATTTTCACTTCCCTTAAAAATCATGATTTCATCACGACTATAAATAAATCATTTTCTCATATATAATAATCTGAATATTATTTTCATTATTATCATCATCTAGTAAAAGAGTCAAAGAAAGTGAAATTTTACAAACCTACCACCATATATTAGTTTCCCTAGCAAAGGGGGTGTTTTAAAGATTAGTGAATTGTCCACATCTTCATGTCCACAACCACAATCACAAATTTAGTTATATTGGATATTCTCTCCGTCCATCTTTACTTATCTCTTATTAACTTAGTATAAGAATTAAAAAATAATATTATGATAGAGATAATTTTGTCAAATCAATGTCTTGAAAAATATAACAGAGAAATGATTATAAATTTATAATTAATGATAAGAATAAATTAGAAACTAAGTGTAAAATTCTCTGTTGATTTTATAAATTAAATAAATATTATTAAATATTCAAAAATAGTACAGTGGACAAGTAATATATTTTTTTTCACAATGCAAATAAATATATGCCCAAAAAAGAAACCTAATTCAAAATAACAACACGTCCAAACATTTCAAAAAATAAATTTAGGCCACACATATATGTCTGCCAGCATTAAATTCATTAATCCATTTTTTTCAATCTTTACTTTTATGTGCCATATACTAGATTGACATGAAGTTTCTAATTTAGTAAATAATGATAGTGATTGTCTTATAAAAGTCATTAAGCTTCTCTTTCTTCTTTCTTTATTATTATAAAGTTAGAAAATAATTATTGATATTTTCAAGTAATTTTTTTGATTCAATATAATGTCAAAATATTAGTCGTTTATAATCGACATAGTGAGAGCAGAGAGGCAAGCGAGAGTGGGCAGAAAGTGGAGAAAGACGAACTGCATATGTATATCTGTCAAATAATTGTATACATGCAATTGATATACATATGTATTTGTATATCCTGACAAAAGATTGCAAAAAGAGAGGAGAGCAGCGAAAGAGACGAAGAGAGGAGGGAGAAAATAACAACAAAACTCTAATTATAACTATAAATTATAAATTTTTTCAAACTATAACTATATAATGTAAATATATATTATCATATGTTTGTCTAGATACGTATTTACCTTAATGGTTAATACCTCCCAACTATATATTGAATATGGGCCAAACATGTAACATGACATCCTACATTATTCATTGATCTATCCTTTCGATATTTAGGTGGTAGATCGACATGAAGTTTATGAAAGATACTGTTCAACCTTCTAGCTTATCAAGAAATAAATAAAGTGAAGTTCTTCAAACTTTTTTCTGCCAACGCATACAATTTATGTACGTGATTTCTTTGTAAAGGTTGTCACTGGCCTTTTTTCGTTTTCTTCTACTTATCGACATTTTATAATGACTTATCTGATTCAAGAAAACGTGATAACATTAGTTTTTTGTGGTCGATTGATCGATCATGATATCTCTTGTCTATATTAAATAACCTTTTAAAATTATGTATTAAATCTTAAAAGACAGTTAATACGTGTTAAAAATAATGATCGAAAGACATTTCAAAAATTGAATATAGGCCACACATGTATGACAACCAACATTAAATTTTTTGATCCATCAATTTTAATCTTTATTATTTGTACTACTAGATTGACATGAAGTTTAATTTGGCCAATCAAATGCTTCCTTCTGCCAAAAAATTGAATGTATATAGTGCTGTAAAGTGTATAAATGCTTTGCCACCAACCTCACGAGTACAACTAATTATATATGGTAATAGTTAATCTTCTTCATAATTAGTTAAAGCAGATATTAATTACGTTCATGCTCCATCCGTGAACATCTTTTTCATTTTATAGCAACTTTAATAATTTATATAAAAGCGACCACCTTACTAAATTTGATTCGAGATTAAGGATTAATCCGGCTAATTAACTTTACATAGTGGTGAATTCAGAAATTTTAATTAAAAAAAATTCATATAAAAAACTAAGTTCAGAAGATCAAGAACTTGCTATACCTAATTAACCAAGGAGCATTCTTTAAAAAATAATTACTGATTTTATTGATATTTTTAATTTATTACTACTTATAGCAATATTTTCCAGGAAACAGCCTCTTTATTTCTATGAGGTAGTGGTAAGGTCTGCGTACATTATACCCTCCCAGACCCCACTCGTGGGATTTCACTAGGTATGTTGTTGTTGTTGTTGTTGTTATAGCAATATTATGTTAATTTGCACTTATATTAAAAAGTGAATAATACATGCAATATACATTTATTATAAGTATTTAAAAATATATTATACTTGTTTAGTAAAAAATTGACATAATATGTATAGACGTGTGTTATAAATATATTATTCGTTAATTAACAAAATTTATATTATATATATTTTATAAATAGTTTTCTGTAATATATAATAAAATTTTATTATAAATGTATTATAGATATTCAGCGGGGAAAAATTATTATTACTATAGATGATGAATATTATTTTAATATAGTATCTATGTATGTTTTCCCATCGGTTGAGGCGAAGTTATGAATTCTAACCAGGAGATTCGAGTAAAAATGAAAGATCAAGGATTAATTCGTTCAACTCGATCCATACACATCCATTATTTGCTACTTATATTATAAAGCTATCCTTATGCCAATGGAATTCAATATTGCTTTTACTTTATTTTCAGAGTATGATTATTTTTAACAAAAAGAATTTAATTAAACCCCTTCATTAATTATAGACCTACTTACCTTGTTTGTAAAGTTTATATTTGGTTATGAACTTGATCAAGATCAACTAGAGTTTTTGTTCTAATTTTTCCAAGAACAAATCAATATATAACAAATACCATAATTAAGCTCCAAAATATTTTATTTTATTTATTTATTTATTTTAAAAAAGAGAGACATATATATGGAAATTGAGGATAATTGTACGTTTCATGAAAATTCTCTTTCTATGTCTTTTAGCGGTCTCCGCATAAATAGACAAAACGTTAAGTTTAATGTTTTTGTTTTTTTATTATAAGCAAAAGTTATTTTCTTCTAATAATCATCTTCATTTTTAACTTCATATTACTTGATTCAATCAGTATGATTTTTAATTATATTAATATATACTTTCTTTGTCCATTTTTGTTTATTCACTATACTAAAAACAGGTATCCAACAATACTTGTTCACTTTATGAAATCAAAAGATGATTTTACACTTAACCTAATTTATCCTTATTGATAATTATAGTTGTTTCTTTAATACATTTTTCAAGACATTATATATATTATATTCAAAAAATGCATCTATTATTTATTGCTTTTAAATTTCTGTGCCGCGTCAATAGCCAATAATGAGTATATTTCCGAAATAATTTTTTTACTCACCAACTACTTGTATAAATGGTATTGAAGCTGCCAAGAAATGCAAAGGAAGTGCTTGGTTAGTGTAAAATTTAGGTCACTTATAGATGTGTCATATATTTGTTGTCAATTTTACTTAAATGTTCCACGTCTCCACCTCTAACGTCTATATGTCTTAATAGTTGGAGTCAACTTTTTAATCAATCACTATTCACTACCATCAAATTAAGAATGTGATTAAATGGACGGAATTGTGTTTTCATTAGTTAAAAATTTTAATTTCGAATCATGTGTATGAAAAATTCTTTAATAGAAAATCTTTCACTCAATTGAACCTTACATTAATTGAATTTCAACAGATGAATTAATTGAAAGCATGAAATAAGTTTGAACGTTCTATGAAGACTTATCCAACTAACTCGACCATCCTCGTAAATGAATCGATAAACTAATTGAACTCATTACATGCATACTACATGTTCGAGCAATTTCCTCAGCTAATCAATTGATATGTAGATGGTATTTGTCATATATAGGTAGATTTCATAATTAAAAATCAATTAATATATAATATTTTGCATTTTTTCGCGCTACTTTTTTTTTACGTAAATTAAGGCGGGAGGGAACTAATCCAGCTGGCTATCATAAATATATGGACTGCATTATTAGACAAAAATAAACTTAATTGTCAACTCTTATTCTTCTTTAGGAGGAATTTTAATATAAATCGTCATTAAGGTATTTATAATCTTCGATGAACCAAAATCAAAATTTTGAAATTAGGTAACATTGTCTACCTTGTTGGCATGAACACTTCCAAATTTGATTACAAAAACTAGCAACAACAATATTCCAAAAGGAAAAAGAAACTACAATTAATATTAAGATCTAAGTATATCAAGCACATGAAATACCAATAGGAGTCGCCGTGAACCGTTCGGAACCCGTTCTTCTGACCAACGACTTAATCTCCGGTGAAAATGCATCGTACTCCGGTCCTTCCGGAATCGTCGTAAGTGCACCAGATTTATCATAAACGACGTAAAATCCATCACGATTTTGCCCCTGAAAAAGCGGGCTGTTGCTCTGTTTTGCTCTGAAAACGGATTTGAGAAGTTTCTGGAAAGATCTAGAGATTCTAGAAGTTTTTTTGGAAATCGGTTGAGTAGTTTGTTGTTGTGGATCTGTTGAAGGCGGAAAAACAACACGGCGATCGGGTAAATGAGGCATAGAGAGGCTTCTAGCAGATATGGCTGAGTCGAGTTGTCGTTCGAATGATTTCAACTCGAATGAGTCGTAGAGTGAGCTTCCACAATCCCATATGAGAGGTTTGTTTGCTTCTCCGACCGCCATTTTTTGCGGTGAGGTTTTTTCTGGAGTTTTCGCCATTGCTGTTTATGGAAGAGAAATATAGTGGATAATTAATAGAAGGAGACTTCGGGGTTTATATAGTGGTAAAGTCATAAGAAAGGTGTGTTTGTGGACTTTAGAGGAAAGTTCGTTTTCATCTTGTGGCGAGTGAGATTTTTACGTGTTCGCTGTGACTATTGGGGGTGGGGAAGTTTAGTCAATATTGATATGAGATTTGAGTAATTTAAATTTATGTATCGCGAAAATTATTTTTGGATGCTTTAAATAAGATTTTTTTATATTCAGAACTCGAATTTAAGATTTCTAATCAATAACAGAGCAATTTTAGTGATTTTGCCGCTATCCATATTGATTAGATTTAAATGGTTGTTAGAAAGATCGATAGAACAATGCATGTATTGGTAATATAGAGACTGATTATGAAAGCATTTATGTACTATTTTATACATATACTTCTTCTGTCCACTTTTACTTGTCATCATATCGTTTTCCGAGATCAACTTGATTAAATTTCAAAACTAAATTGAAGTAGCTAAATTTAATATTTGAAATCTAAAATTCATATAGTTGAAAACTATACGAAAAATGTTATAAGTTGCAAGTCTTCTCATATTAATATGGTGATAAAATACATCTTAAAATGTTAGTTAAAAGTGAACGAATGAAGTATTAGCTATGTGGAGATTGATTATTCATATATTAGTTATTCTAATTTCTATCCTATATAAAACAATACATAAATTTTTTCATACGCCATATTAAGCATGTGAATAATTTATTTCTTATCGATCTATCAAATTATATAAACTATACAATTATGCAAATATTAAACTTATTAAAAAAATCATATTAAAAACATGAATAATTTATTTCTTTTATCTCTCAATCAAACTTCTTATAAATTATAGATAGATTTGATGCAAACCGTTGAAGGAGGATTTATGAGGATTAATGAAGGATTTGCCAATTTAAGGGGGAAAAAAAAGTCATTTTTCTC
>DF357222.1:154466-169142 GCA_000787875.1 Solanum virginianum
TTTCTTCGTTGTGCCTTTTCCTGGACCTAAGGGCCTATTAGAAACAACCTCTCTACCCCCGAGATAGGGCCAAGGTTTGTCAACACACTATCCTCCACAGTAGGACGACACTGGCTATGTCGTCGGTGCACCCTTTTTTAACAAAAGCGCCACATTTTAATTGCAGTTTGTTGCTTAAAGCCATGATAGACCTCAAACACTTTTTAACATTTCCTGTTTAGACAACAGCACTACCAGGTTCAGAACTTTAAGCCATCTAAGACAAACACCAATTATCTAACTTCACTATGTCCCAAAGGTACTAAAATACGCTAACTATATATTTGTTCTTTTATACCTAGGAGTAAATCTAACAAAATCATTAAAGCCTGGTGGCTGTAGTCAAAATAATCATGCCAAATATCCTTTTCAAAATCACATCAACATTGCACTCATATTGAAGGTCCACTGGAAGCACCAAAGGCCACCTACAACACTAAAGGAAAACTATGCTTTTTAACTGGAATCAATTCTTGTTAACACATGACAGACTAACTTTTTCCTCTAAAAGAGCCTTTTATAAGTATTTTAAAAATGTAAAAGGTTGTAAAACCAACTAAATCATCTTTGGATCTCAGTCCAAAAAGCAGTAAACACAATTATCTAAAGGGCAGCCTTCCTTTAGATCAGCATCACACCACACAATAAAAAGTGTGATAGTGACCTCAACAACCTTAAATAATGATTCATCATTTGATTAATTCAATAGTTCAGACTACTATTCTTAAAACAACAAATATTTTCACCTTTTTCCTTTTTTTCATCTTTGCAAGTCCATTCACATTTTTTCAAACTACTAAGGAAAATATTGACAGATTAGAAAGTAGCAACAACAACTATACTAACACTCCTTAATTCCAAACTAGTTTGAATCGGCATACGATCCATCACCATCCATTTCACTCTGTTTGTGCTCATTCCATTCTAATACTTACAACTCTGTAGTTCTTTTTTTTCCAGATGAAGTATTCTGTAGTTCTCTAACACTAAATATCTAAACTAACTAAAAAGGCTACTAGTTGAACTAGAACATATAAAGGGTGTACCCTAATGGTTCAATGGAACGGATCGAGAACAATGAGATCTCAAGTTCATAGATCAGCAAAGTAAAAAACACTAGGTGATTCCTTCCAAAACTTATGCTGATGGAAGCTAGCACATATCTCGTATAATTAGTCAAGGTGCTAACCCTGAAACCATGATTATCATAAAGGAAAAAGGCTCTCAAGTTCAAATCTCAGCAGAATAAAAAACACTAAGTGATTTCTTCTGACACTAGTACTGGTCGGAGTTAGCATGTATTCTGTATAATTAGTCAAGCTACTAACCTTAGCAGCAAAAAGGCTCTCAAGTTCACATTTCAGCAAAGTCAAAAAAGCACAGCCATTTCTTTTGATACTTATACTGGTGGGAGTTGGCACGTAGAGGTCTAACTTCTAACTCCGACACCATGATTATCAAAAAGAAAAAAAAGGCTACTAGTACTACAGGAAACAAGAATAAGCATATCATCATAACATCACTCAAAAAAGTCAAATTATGCAGACGGGAGAACAAACAACAACATACCCAATGAAATCCCACAAGTGGGGTTTGGGAGGGTAAAATGTACGCAGACCTTACCACTATCTCCTAGAGGGCTGTTTCCGGGAAACCCTCATCTCAAGAATCAAGCGCATAAGTAAAAAATACTATATATGGGAAAAAGGAACATAAAAAGCAACAACGACAAATAATGAAAAGCAAATGATAGTACATAAATATGATAAAAAAATAACAGTAAAATAAGAATAACAAATATAACGCAAGATAAAATCGATTACTCATACTAACCTACTATATGACAAGACCTGACAAGACGGGAGAAAGAAGATCAATTATTCATGGACTTGGGTGTGGGGGTGGGGGTGGGTTATCTACCTAAAACATCAGCAGCAAGTTCTCTGAATCTGATATGCCGGCGACCGGACTTCTCACAGTGATCAAGAACCAAAGACATCAAATAGTATGAGTAGAAAGTAACCAACCCCATCACAGTTAAACAAATAAAACCCAATGCCCATCCTAAACCTCTGAAAGCATAAGGCAATGTCAATACTGTTGGTCCTACTATCGCCGTCGTCAAATGAAATCCAGCATGCCACCATTCCCCTGTTCCCAACAAACAAAAAAGACCCATTTCAGCATCACAGCTATAAACGGAATTCTGCTAAAGAATAAGCTATAAAACTGTAAAAGATGAAAGCTTTAGCTAAAAAAGAAGAGATTTTTCGGATTTTTCTTCAAGACCTTTTGATTCAAGAACAAAAGCAGCACCAGCATCGTCTTCCCGGCGAAATTCAGGAAAAGGGTCATGGTGAAGAGGCTCTGGTACACCCATTGTTGAATTTTTTTGATGAACTATGTACATAGAAGAATTATATATGTAGAAATTGGGAATTAGAGATGTTAAATTACAAAGGCTTCCAGATTTATAGGAATTCTATTTATAGGAAACGTCGAAGGCACAATGCCAGACATAGCAAAATTAGCCTATCAAAATGTACATTTATATAAGGCTATTTGGGCTATTAAAAAATTGGATTGACATGTAATTTAATTAATTTATAAAAAATATATTATAAAATACTTTATTTAATATAAGATATAAAACAAAATCTATTTTAAGTGGCGAACATAGAATAATAATATCAGGCTATCCAAACCTACTATGGTGAACATAAAATAATGATAACAGGCTATCCAAACCTACTATGGTGATCTTGCGTATAAGAATTAATTTGTTCAATATATCCAATATAAGTGTTTGATTTACAATATAAAAACTTATATAATTAATATATATACAAATTATTAGGATATTCATATATCGTTATATATAATTAATATTTAGATAACTTAATTTAATATAAAATACAATAACAACAACATACCCAGTGAAATCCCACCAGCAGGGTCTGGGGAGGGCAGAGTGTACGCATACCTTACCACTACCTCATAGAAGTAGAGAGATTATTTTCTGGGAACCATCGTCTCAAAAACCCATAAGCAGAATAAACTAGATATGCCAAAAAGTTTAAAAAAAAAAAACACGACTAATAACCAAAGCACATGACAATGCGTAAATGACACAATTAACACATGAACACAAATAATGATAACACATATTATAAACACTACTACTACTCTACCCTACTAAACCCCATGACTAGGTAACCACCTAACCCTACCAACCAATTAGCATACTACTCTAATTCGCGACCTTCGCTTCTTCCTATCTACGATTATGTCCTTAGTGAGATTAAGCATCGCCATATCACGTCTAATCACCTTCCTCCAGTACTTCTTCGGTCTACCTCTACCCCTCTATGTAGCTCCTAAGACCAACCTCTCGCACCTCGTAACAGGAGCATCGATACTCCTTCTCTGCACATGTCCAAACCATCACAATCTCGCTTCCTTCATCTTATCAGCCACCGGAGCCACCTCTAGCTTCTCCCGAATGGTCTCATTCTAGACTTTGTCACTCCTAGTGTGACCACACATCCATCTATAAAATAATATATAAATTTCCTCCAGTGGTATTTAGTAGTAATGTATTTGCATTACTTTAATACACAATTTGTTAAATAAAATAAATAAAGAATTTTGGATGGAAAGTGCAAAGAGATTCAAAATTAGGATAATGTCACTTCACTCCAAAAACCTTTTGCTTCATTAAAACAACTTTGTTAAAGTTAAATAAGTTGGCCTTTATGGATTATCATCACACGGAAAATACGAAATTAGAATTTTAAAATCATCAAAAAAAAAAAAAACAAAGAGAAGCAAATAATTTGAACACTAATCATCAAAATAATAATAATAAAAAAAGGCAACAAATAATATGAACATAACAACAACAACATAGCCAGTGCAATTTCACTCTGAAGATGATAAAATATACGCAAATCTTATCACTATCTCATAGAAATAGAAAGACTATTTTTTGATCATTTCAAAAACAGCAAATAATATGAACATGAAGTGTTATTTTGTCCATATTTTAATGCATGTCAATTCTAGCAAATATCTTGCACGCTCCGAAATCTTGAAATGAGGCAACCACGAGTGGCCGACATGGCCACAAAATAATTTGTTTCGTTTCTCACTCTTTTTCCTATTAGCCAATTAAACGGTTACACACATGATACTAGTGTCACTTATATGTCAGTCATGTCGATAATAGATCAAAGTCATTTGAGTTTACCTTGAAAATATGGAGCACCACTCAATATTGCGTCTAAAAAAATTTGAAATGCAAATCCAAGAGAGATTGCACGCAACAAAACTCATCATGAATCTTTACCTCCTTCACATCATTCTTGTTCTCAGCAAGTAGAGCAGCTCGACGCTCGTCATGTTTTAAAGTCGCTCGGATTTAAGTTCAGAATTTGCCAAAAATTATTTATCAGGTCTACTAAAATAATTAAGGCACTCAACTACCACCTTTCTAGCGTCCTTGCCTAAAATTATTTGTCAATTCACCATAATTGAATTGTTGAAAAACTTCCAACTGTTTCATATGGATGAGCATTAAAAGAGGAACACTTCCCTAACAATAATATATAGGAGAGTCAGGTTTTTGAATTGTGTGAGCAGAAGCAATAAATTAAGTCATAAAATTATAATTAATTTAATTTATATAAATTTGAATTAATTATTAATTCATTTATTTATTAGTTTATGGTTCAATTTGTCTTGGTTTATCAAAATTACTTCTATTTTTCCTTGCAATTCGGTGCTGATTTTAACGTACGATAAACTTTTAATATATTTTATGGCTGGGCAAAATCATTTAACCTATCTGATCGATCGGTTCATATATTTCCTAATTTAATTCACTTTTACTTGTCATTTTTGATAAATTAAGAAAATATAATTTGAGTTAATGTCGTTGAAAAATATAGTGAGCAAATATGTTTGGGACCCTTATTGGTATACTCATGATTAATATAATGATGTTGTTTAATAAATGTGTCAAAGTCAAAATTTGACAAAGTAAATCTGATGTATATAGAGTCCTCAATAACTCAATGTGGCTAAATCCAATGTTATTCATTAAGCAAAGAGTAAACTAATAACAAGGAAAATTGAAATGAACATCAAATGAATGTTTCAATGTTCAACACAACCAGTTGAACTTCTAAGCACCAATTTCTTATTGCTTCTAATTGTTGTTGTTGTTTTGCTTTTCAGCTGCAGTTTTGTTGTATTCTTCCATTTCCTTTTTGTAGGCTTCCATTGCTTCAGCTGCTTCGTTATTCCACACTTGTTTTTCTTCTTCACTCAATTCCTACACACATCAAAATAAAAATAAAATAGATATACATCAATACACACTAAAGAATAGTCTGGTGCACAAAACATCTTGCGATCACCCCTTCACATCCACACACACTAAAGGGCGATCTGATGCACAAAACATCCTAAGATGACAAGACCAAGGAGGCAACTTTGTTGTTGTTCCAAGGCTCCCACATCAACACACACTAAAGGGCGATCTGATGCACAAAACATCCTAAGATGACAAGACCAAGGAGGCAACTTTGTTGTTGTTCCAAGGCTCCCACATCAACACACACTAAAGGGCAATCTAATGCTCCATCCTAAGATCACACATAGTTATAGAAAGGGCCGCGCATGATTCCACGACTAGAACCACGGAGACAATTTTGTTGTTGCTCTAAGGTTCCCCTTAACATTAACACGCAATTGGGAGGGGGTGGATTCTACTTTTGAAGAAAAATGTGCATTATATACCTTCCATTTCAGTGAAATGAGAGCATTAATGGTGGAATTATTAATTCCAGGACGCTCTTCGACTAGTTTCTTTCTTTCCTCTCTACTGAAACGAAAGAATGATGAAGCAGGCTTCTTTGGTTTGTTAGGATCCACATTGTCTTCCTTTTGTTTCTTCTTTTGGCGATTTTCTTTCGTTTTCTGCTAATCACAGGACACAACAAACCAATAATCAATCAGCTAAATTAAACTTTCCGGATGGCCTAATAAAAAATTGAATCAAGAATGGCCAACACAAACCTTGATTAAATTTTCCGTCTTTTCTTTCTTTTTTGAGCAATTGAAGTGCTCCTTGCTTCTTGAGTTTCATCAGCTCCTCCTCTTCCTTCATGTGTTCGGCAGCTTCTTCGTCTTTCTTCTTCTTATAAACTTCCATTTCTTGCAGATATTGCTCCTTTTTCTTCATTGCCATCTATGCATATTTGGCAAAACATATAAGTTTGTAAAATACCTACTCTGTTCGTCTCTTTCTTACTTTCCACGTGACATGTTTAAAACCACGTAATTCAAAATTTTCCGAGATTTAAGTAAAAATTACCTCTTCATAGGGTGCTTTTTGTTGCTCCGTCATGTTCTTCCATTCTTCACCTGTGATCTTCGCCACCTATTAATGGAAGTACTGATTTAGAAATTGAAATGCAAATCCAAGAGAGATTGCACGCAACAAAACTCATCATGAATCTTTACCTCCTTCACATCATTCTTGTTCTCAGCAAGTAGAGCAGCTCGACGCTCGTTGTTAAAAAGGAAAAATGCTGATAAAGGCTGTTTTGGCTTCAAGGGGTCCTTTTCTTTCCTATAAAGATGAATTAACGAGACGAATATAAGATTTAAAAAGTTCATAAGCACAACAATAAATATGACTCAGAGGGAGTGAATATTTTACTTTTTCTTCTTATTATCATTCACTATTACTTCTTGTTGGAATTGAATGTATTGTTCAAGTAACTCCATAGCTGTCTTTTGTTTCTGCTCTTCATCCAATAGCCTCATAGCTTCATGTTCGCGCTTCTCCATTCCGATGATCTTCAAGTATACTTCTTTCTCAGCTTGGTATTTTTCTTCATAAGGCTTTTTCTCTTCTGCACTTAATGTTTTCCATTTTGCTCCCAATAAATTTGCCATTTCCTTGAACTCAGCATTTGGATTAGCCTTTTTCACCTGAAATCGCCATTTTCCATTTTGAAATCGATAATACTAAAAGGGCATTTCAATTGAGACTGATGAATCCTTCTTCACATTTACCTCATTCCATTGGTCTTTGCACCACAATAGATATGGAGGTACTGGCTTTTTCTTCGAAGGATTCGCATTCCTCTTCTTCTCTTTCTTTTCCTCTTTGTCCCTCAGAGATTGCACTATTGGGAAGTTCTAATGAAATATGAAAATTAATATAACTAGTTACAAACAGGTGCGGCTCAATAAAATTGGTGACCTAAAGCCAAATTTAAGAAAAACATCAATGTATTATTCTTGTTGTATATGCTTTTCCTTGAGCCAATGGTCTATCAGAAATAAATTCTCTACCTCCAGAAGATATTCAGAACCTATAAACTTTAAATTCTAGATCCGAGTTTGAGCTCAGAGATGAGATTCAAGCAAACATACCAGGGTTGGTTTGAACTCTTTCATTTTCTGCAACTTTTTGAGCTCAATCTGAAGCTTCTCGTGCTCTTTGTCTCGAGCTTCGAGCTCTTCCTCCTTCTGCTTCAACGATTCCTCTCTGGCCTTCAACATTTCCTCAGTCTGTTCCTTCTCAAGTGTCATCTTTTGAAGCTTTTCCTGCATTTCTAGCAACTCCTTCTCAAAAGAACTCTGTTCCACCTGCTGCTTCGCCGCCTTTGAGGCCCCTCTCTTGTTCGATTTCTTCTGCGATTGTGGTTCTAGATTCTCCATAGCAGAATCATCCATAGCCACAAGCACAGAAGGCGACTGAGCTACAGTCCCAGCAAGTATATTGGCTTCGTTCGATGACTGTTTTTTCTGCTTCAACACCTTCCTCGACTTCCCTTTCTTCGCAGGGATGGGGTCGGAGGCAAGTGGCATTTCAGCAACAGTAGCCATGGCTTATGGGGGCTTGAAGAAGAAAGGTTGAACCAAGTAAAGTCAATTTTTTTATCGTACTTGTTTAGAGAAAGAATGGGGCTTTATACAGGAAAATGGAGACTCAACGGCTAGTTTTTTCAAATTCAAAAGAGCACTTTGAGTTCCAAGTTTCATAAAGTAAAAAATTTAATGAACTTTACCGTTAGAAGTATTGGAGTTGGATTTGCTACTATCCTTGTAAACACTCTTAAATTGGAAAAAATCTTAAAGCTCCAAAATTTGACCCAAAATTGGTTCGTAAACTTGAAAATATTTGACCATCAAATTTTTATTCCTGGTAAAAGCAAAATCTTTAAAAATCAGATTTTTATTCGTGGTCAAAGCAAAACTTTTGAAGATAAGTTTTCAAAACTTTTAGGCCCCTTTAAAGAATCCCCACCCAACCCCCCGAGTTAAAAGAGTACATGCTACCCTCCTAGCAATGCAAGCACGAGTATCTGTCCAATCAAGATTTAAACAAATAAAAAGAAATAAGCTAATAATTCTTATTCTTTTCAATGATCCTCATGGTCAAGCTGGTTTTTTTCTTTTATTTGCATCGAGTGTCCGAGTCTCTTAGAGACCTGACTAATCCCCAGGGTGCACAAGCCCTCAGCAAAGAATTTCCTGCAAATGCACCACAAATTAATTCAAATTTTAACTCAATCCGATAGCCCTCAGAAATTGTTTACACCCAGTGGGTTTTGAACTTGAGACCTTGAAAGGAAGCAAGCCCCAAGGCTCAAGTCACTTGCCACCAGGCCAATCCCCGAGGGTTAAGCTGGTTGAACTTCTAAGATGCTTATGAATCATTCAAAACAGGGAAATATCAAAGAAGTAAAAGTGAAAAAACTGCACCAAACTAGCTTTGCTTGTGACTTGCAAATTTTATTATATAATTACAAAAGATACATACAACACAATCTTGTGACTCATCAACATCAAATTCTCATTTGATTCAGAACTCTATAAATAAATATTTCCAAATCCCAAAAGAAAAAAAGAACTCCCACTACAGATTCCTGGAAAACCATGTATATGAGAAACAGGCATCAAGATGAACTTCCTCACTGAAAAAATTTATAGATAGGCAAACTGATGCATCATCCGTGGAATGTAGCGCGAGGAGCACCCGTTGTGTGCCTTTCATCTCTAGTATTCACATCAGAGGACAGTGCTTGACTCAATAAATGCCATCCCAGTGAACTGGTTTCTATTTACTCAGGAAAAACAAATTCCACTGGGAAGTTCATGGCATTAACCATTTAACACCATCTCCATTAGTATATCGTTCCAGGTGTCTATAGGTCCAGGCAAACACCAATGCAAGCAGTCATTGATGACTTTTGCATTCTTATCTTTTGCAAATGGTTGGAAATGCCTGTATGGACCTGGATGCCCATCAGGCCTCATTAATGAAAGGCTAGTTACATCGAAAAGCTTTAGATTCAAACCCTTCTCAAAAGCTTTAGCTGTAGCCTTCTCGATTTCCTCTAACTCGATTTCATGTAGAATCTTGTTAATCTCGGTCAAACTGAAATTACCTTCCTTCACTGGTTCTTTTCTTACACAATTTCCTCCGCTAAACCACTCACCATTTTCAAAATGGTCTGGTGTCGCAGTCCTGAAAAATATCATACCTTTGTGATTTGATGAGAGAAGGTAGTTGAAAACATTTCCAAGAACTTTACGATATGCAAAGTTGAAACCGAGCTCAGTCAAGTTCTTTTTGGGACAGTAGTGACAGCCCAATATTGTATCGTTTTCATAGTAGATTGCAGTTTTGACATACCACTCACCACTTGCAAATATCATATAGTCAAAATTATTAAACTGATCTGTCCAACTCATATCAAGTTTGTCGATATGAAGTTCAATCTCAGACGTGGAAACTCCATTGTAGTCTTCAAATATATCTGCTTTTGCCAGAAAGGGGGACCAAATTACTGAAACAGTGAAGTTGTATGACGGGAATAACCATCTCCTGGATCGGTACTCCTTGTCATGGTATACTTCAATGGCTTCCTCTACCTGAAAAAAACCTCATTATTTTAATCAGATCACTTCAACCAAAGTAATGTTCATACTCAGAGAATACTCCTTTCAATAATCACCGAGCTGGATCAAGAAGAAACCTATAGCGACGGACTTCTAAAAGGAAAGAGAAAAGCACAAACATATAGTTAGAATTTCGAAGGGCGACAAGTTCACAAATCAGAAACTTTCAAATAGTAGCACAAGGAAATTATAAAGACAGATGAGTTAGTACCTCATTATCACTCAATGAATAGAAACAATTGAGTGATTATGCCCTACAAATAACTTCCTTGCTTTGAGAACTTCTTTTTTCAGCCGAGGGTCTATAGGAAAAGCCTCTTGCCCCACAAAGGTAGAGATAAGGTCGAAGTACATTCTACCCTGCCCAAAAATCACTTGTGGGACGACATTGAGTTTGTTGTTGTTATTATTAACTAGCAATGGCAAGCAATTAATCAGCTCACCAGATGGTCAGCATGAGTGAACCATCCATTGGGGCCGAAAGTCGCATCAAATTAATATATACCTTGGTTATATAACACTATAGTTTCTGTGCAAACTGACTTTTTTATTTATTAAATCTTCCTATATGCAGTCTGATCTTCTGACAAATCCAAGATGATACTAACATCTAACCCTTGACACAGGAGGCTCCTTACTTCAACTACTCTAATATAAGGTCTTCAATAAGTGTATCTGAAACCTGCTACCCTGCAACTAGTTGGCTTTTGGTACCTAATCTAGCTAACCGAACTTGATAGCTCAATAATTAACCAGTTACAAACATTTCCCAGCTAATATCAAAAATGGTGGGAAGCAAGAACAAACATGAACACCGAGGAAGATTTTGACCGAACTTGATAGCTCAACAATTAACCAGTTACAAACATTTCCCCGCAGAGACCAAAAATAGTGGGAAGCAAGAAAAAACATGAACACCGAGGTAGATTTTGAGGCTTCAACTAAAAATTAAGTTGAAAGAAACCAGCAAACGTTTCTTCAAGAAGTAGGATGCCTGTTCTCACAGGGGGGAATACTCCAGCAATAATATAATGGTTCTTTAAAATATTCAACAGATAACAGTCAAGTTATTTCCCACTTACACTTTTAATGTTTGAAACATCTAAATTTTGTGAGATCCAAAATAAATACTACATCCATTCCAAGCTGACTGGAGTTTCTTCTTTCGGTGCCCTAAAATGCTTTTCACTTTTTAAAAAATAGAAAGTTCAATGCATTTTTTTATTAGCGTAGAAAGCGGTAACACTTCAATTTTACTTCCAGACAAACTTTTCTCTACCTCATTTTTTAAAAACACAAACGGGAAGGTTCATTTTCGGTGGCATAAACTGAAAATAATCGAGAATACCAAACATGGGAATGGAACATCATAATCCTTACTCATCCCCAGATCATTTATTTGTACCAAATGGATAACCAAAAATGTCCTAGGAAAAAATTTAAGCGCTAATTTATTTAAGACAATGAGCAGAATGTATTGTACCTTAAAGAAAAAAGAGAATCAAGCAATGAAGACCAAACAATCATTTTGTTACTTGATCAATGCCAATGCTAAATCATGATGGAAACAAAGCAAAAGAAGAACCAAACCATACACAAACAATTTAGAGCAATTGATAACGACTGTAACTTGTTACCTTTGAGAGTACGCAGAGAAATGATTGGACATGGTTCCTTGATATTGAATCACCAATCAATGCCCATGTTTTATTTCTCATAAATTGAAGAAACTTTTGTGGATTAAACCGAGGCAACTTGCAATTACGTGGATTCCACCTCCAGTAAAGATAACCATTATCTGGTCGGCCATTCTTCATACAATTCTGATGGTCTTCAATAAATTTGCATGTCTCATTTGTGTAAACAGGACCAGCTGGATCAGGAATCCAATCTCCAATGAAAAGATTACACGTTCCTGCTTGCTCTATAGCGCAGCCAAGGAAACAAAATGTCACTATGTGACGACAAAGATAAAAAATTTGATATGCCAAAACAAGACATACTATAAAGGGAAAACAACTAAAGCCGACAAATCTATAACCTACTGTGACGTAGCGCAAGCTACGCGAATCAAACAAAATGTGGTACTATGTACCCTATCAGCTTCAACACTTCTAACAATTTCAATCGCGTCAAGCCCCCCAGCTTGGCAACCACCCCAAAGGCTCCATTCCAAATGAAAAACAACCAATCACAAGGCATCCATTAGTTGCACATTTTGACTTACAAAGTCACAAACGAACCAATTAAATCTAATCAACTGCACTCCTAAGAACCACAACTACTAAAGGCACCAATAACATATCCAGTATAATCCACAAGTGGGGTCGTGTTGGGGTTGGGCAGGGGTAAATACGCAACCTTACCTCTATCTTGAGAAGGTAGAGAGTTTGTTTCCAATATACCTTGGCTCAAATAACGCATATTAAAAAATAAAGCATGTAAAGCAAATAGAGTAGTGAAGAATCCATATTGAAACAAGTGGAGAAGATAACAGTTGCAACAACAAATAATACAATAACCAAAGCCAAGGAGACTAAAATGGAAGGACAACATACTATGAAGGGAAAACAACTAAAGCCGATAAATCTATAACCTACTGTGACGTAGCGCAAGCTATGCGAATCAAACAAAGTGTAGTACTGTGTACCCTATCAGCTTCAACACTTGTAACAATTTCAATCATGTCAAGCCCCCCAATTAGGCAACCACCCCAAAGGCTCCATTCCAAATGAAAAACAACCAATCACAAGCCATCCATTAGTTGCAGATTTTAACTTACAAAATCACACACTAACCAATTACAGCTAATCAACTGCACTCCTAAGAACCAGAACCACTAAAGACACCAACAACATACCCGGTATAATCCCACAAGTGGGGTCTTGTTTGTGGGGTAAATATGCAACCTTACCTCTATCTTGGGAAGGTAGAGACATTGTTTCCAATAGACCCTCAGCTCAAGTAACGAATATCAAAAAATAAAGCATGTAAAGCAAATATAGTAGCAAAGAATCCATATTGAAAACAAATGGAGAAGATAACAGTTGCAACAACAAATAACACAATAACCGAAGCCATAGACTAAAATCGAACGACAAGATAGTCCAGAACCACTAAAAGGAAGGGTAAAAAATAGAGGCTCCATAATCATACCTCAGTGAGTACAGTACTCACACTGCACACAGTACTCTTTTGCATAATGAGTGTATAATTAATATAACCATAAACCTCTAAAGACTATAACTATAACAGATCCAAAAGTACTTAAATTTTCACATTCCCAATTATGCAACTTTTCTTCCTCAAGGACAATAAACGATCATTAAGGAATTACCTTCTTTATCACATTCTAACATATTACATACTCAAAATTAGAAATCCAAGAATTGGGAAAAAGCTCAAATACCTTCAGGACCAATCTGATCTGCAATTTCAGGCAAACTAAAAGAAACTGGAGGGGGTGAAAATAGAGTCTTTTGAACAAAAGGGGTTTCTGGAACTTCAACAATCACATTAGATCTTGAATATAGAAGCCTAAAAGCAAGACCCACAAGGAGAATCGAAAAACCCAACTTCAAAACAAAGTGATTTTGCTTGTAAACAGACTTCCACCAAGATTTCCAATGAAATAACATTTTCTTCAGCATACCCACTTCTTATTTAGCTCTTCTCTTTCAGTATAAGCAAAGATCTTCAATGAAAATGAATAAAAATGTAATCTTTAGCTGAAGATTTCAAAAGGGTATGAACCTTTTAAGTGAAAACAGATTTGATGATGATACAGTATTACATACAAATTGGAGGAACCGACAAATCTTGACTGTATAGATTGACAAGTATAGGATTACAGAAGCACATGATGAGGAAATGTTAAACAATTGAATTTTGGTTTGGAGTTTTGGACATTCACAGATGGTGGAACCATATAGTAATATTTTAATTTGCTTCCCTTATCACCAAATTTGTTTTATTTTTTGTATGCATATATATTTTAGATCTAAAACAAATAAAGGAAATTATAAAATGTATTCCCCACGATTGTCCAAGTCATATTTGGCAAGTAATCTTTCATTTGGGAGCGCCACCTGCCCTTCACAATTTAAATTTAGTCGGAGTTTCATAGACATTAAATATCGGGTGAGAAATAAAGAAAAAAATAATTTTTTATTTTTAACTTGAGGTTACGTTTCAAGTTCGATAAGAATTTATAAATAACTTAAACGAGCCTTTCTAGTTGCATCTGAATTGATTTTTTTATCCATATATTTATGCATAGCGACATCTTCGATATCACTCATCATACCCTGGGGTTGAACTATTGAAGAAGGTCCCAAGGATTCGCAATAGAGAACATAGCTTACGATTATTGATTTTGATCATACCACTAGACATTTGATTAAGACATTGTAGCTTATACAATGATTCAGACATTTTGTTACGCCTCTTTGATACTGATACAAGATAAAACTTCGTTAAAAAAAATTATTGAATTTAAATTTAATCAAACTCTAATCTATATCTATACTACCCTTAAAAACACCAACTCTAAAATTTTAAAGTGAAATTACGTAAATATCCCGAATACCGAGGCTCTACAAACTCCTAAGGAAGATTGGTCGCTTCCGATTCCCACAGGCTCCCCCAATTAGG
>DF357222.1:169180-203850 GCA_000787875.1 Solanum virginianum
GGTCGCTTCCGATTCCCACAGGCTCCAAGGTCCAAATATATCCCAATAGATGCAACTCCTCGCTTGTGAGGAAGTAGGCATCTTGATCTTTAACCACTTGCTTGTAGAGGCTCTTATATGATAAATATATATGTATATATATAGAAATTGCAAACGAGTTGCATGATTTTTAATGTAGTTTTGCATCGCAATTGCTGAAAATACTTTCATCTTTGTTTTATTTTAAAGAAGAAAAGTTTAAACAAGATATTATAGATGGAAATTTGCTTTTGTTATTTTTCTTATTTTAAATATGTGGACTAATTTTCTTATTCAACTATATAATTATTTTTTTCTCGCGAGTTATCGCAACGTTGCGCCTTCGGGATATTAACAATATGTATAGATTTAATTGTTCATCTTTGTATATTCAGATGATATTCAATTGTTAATAACTATATAATGACATTCAATTATCATTGTTTTTTCCTTACAAAAATAACTACATAATGACATTCAATTATCTTGATTTGAATAACCAAACCTCCATACGACTATCATATTGATCAATTACGTACAAAAATATGTTGTTATTTTTTAAAAAAAAATGATATTGAAATTATTTTACAAAACTATAACATGATTGGATATGCACGTGCCAAAAAAACTAGTATTAAAAAAATGGAGGCATGGGAAGGGGAAACGGGAAGGGAGATTACAATGTGGAGAACCGAACTCTCACCAACAAGATGGGAATTGTTACCCAAGCTCTTGTCCCCCCGTATTGGGTATGGTCTAATGCAACACTTTATATATGGTATATCCTCACCAACAAGATGGGAGTTTAGGTAATCAATCAATTGAGCTACTAAGATTCCCCTAATCTAATATAAATATAGATAAAAAAAATTAAAATTAAAATATTTAATAATATGAACAATTTTTAGCAACTTAATTGATTGATTATTGAATTATAAGGTTTTAATTTTTTTAATTTTTTTTTGTCACTTTGTAATCTTTCTCTATTTTCTCTTTTCCTTCACCTACCTCAATATTTTTTAAAATCAAACAAATTGATTCCTATTTTAATACTATGTTTATGAATTTTGAGAGTTGGATTTAATTTATTTTCCAATATTAATTTTAAATAAAAAATTATTCAAGTCATATTGGAATGTTCTTATATAGCCGACGTGGGCTCTTTACAGCTAAACTCATAAGAAAACAAATACTATAAAATAGAATAATAATTTCTATTGATTAATTAAAATTGCCTTCTAGAATATATGATTATCTCAAGATGCCCAATCTATATACATTATTGAACCTTTTAAATAACAGCCAAGAAATTCAATAAAAGAATTTAAGTAAAATTAGAATTGGGTAACATCTCAATTTCAATCCTTTTATTAAAAAAAATTTCGTAGTCGGTATCCGATGTACATATTGGTGTTCGATTATATCCAGATTCGTGCCGCCTAGGGTTCTATTGGAGGGAAGCACTCTCTACCAAAGATTTTTTCATTCTCAAGACTCAAACCCGATATTCTAATTAAGAAAGAGCCCCCATTCACTGTGTCACGTCCTATTATTGTTACTAGTTAGTAATAAAATACAATAACAATAATATGTCTTAATTTCCAATAAGTTTTTTTGGAAAAATTAAATTAATGAAAGTGGAAAAAAAAGTAGTAGTATACTCCTTCTGTCCCAAATTAACTGAATTTTTAAGGGTTTTTTCAAGGTTCAAAATAGTTAAATTGTTCAAAGTTCAAGATGAATGTTTGAAACTTTTTTCATATTTGCTCTTTCATTTATTGAAGTTTTATATTTTCTAGAAGACAATTTACACTATATATTTATGAATCCACAAAGATAATAGCGGAAAGTATGGTTAAAATTTTGTTTTTGAATATTTTTTTTAATATGTATACTGACTCATAAATTCAATTAATATGAGACAGAAGGAGTATATTATTTGCATTTAATGTGCCACGGAAATAAGTACTATACTATATAGGAGTATTATTTGCATTTAATGATATGCCATTTTGGTGAGGTGACATTATTTTGCCTTTTATGATTTATGGCCCTTACCCAATGTGGTAAGTATAATTTGTTTAGTTGATGCATTTTACTTTACCAACTAAAAGAAATGACAAGATTACATGAGTGCTTATTTTGGCATGTTGCAAATTTTGTACATAACAAACTTCTATTAAATTTTAGTGACAACTATTAAAAAGAACTCCTAAATTTGACACGAATTATTAGTTTTATCCTTAAACTAGTGATAATGTTAAAAACTTCTTTTTATTTGATTAACTGAACTTAAATACCTCATTGATCCTGTAACAAATTTAATTAGTCAAGTGAAGGAGTGTTTTTAAGACTATCAAAAATTCAAAAATTAAACTAATAACTTACACCAAGTTCAAGAGCGTTTTTCATGTTTTTCTCTAAATTTTACTATATCAAATTAACAATCCAGAGAAAGTAAGCTAACAGTGAAGAAAAATTCCAAGATTGCAACATAACATCCATGTCTTGCATACAAGTTTTAGGATAGTGGACCTTTTATTTTTAATTGGAATGATTCTCAATGTAATTAAATATTTCAATCTTACTATTAGATTATAGTCAATTTGTCGAAAGAGATAATAAGAAGGATTGCAATAGTAACAAACATTAGTATCGCGATAGTTCTTTTATTTTTATCATGTGATAGCCCCACTAGTTGTTAGAACAATACGATTGGGGTTGGGTCTCAATTCAAAAGGATGAAGGGCCCAAAAGTCTATATAGGGGTGAAAAATTCACCATCTCATTGGGATGGAAAATGAATCGGCATCTCGATATGATACAACCCCTTCGATTTTAGCTGGAAAGTAAAAAAAAAAGTATGAAGAAAATCCAGCCGAGCTCATAGCAAAATATAGTATAACATTTGAAGAAAAAATCAATCCATTAAAAACAAACATTGTAACACATAAATCAAATCCTTAAAAAGAACCATATATGTAAAAATAAAAATCTAAATCTAGATCATCTCGAGTGAAATAATATAACCATCCAGACCTGACTCCTCAAAAGTTAAGTCATTATCATACTCCAAATAGTTCGTTTTCCATAACTTGGTTGTCTTTTGTATGAATCGAAATGGCTTCGTTTCCGAATCTTCGAGTTGAGTTGAACAAAACGACCATAGCAACTTAATCGAATCAGTTTTCATGAACTTCCTCTGAATTCTACGCCCATCAGGAAGGCGAATCGCGACTCTGCAGAGCAAATTCCTGTCACACTCTGGTTCTTCAGGCAGGGGAAGATGAACAATCTTCTGATTTTGAACATCTTCATCTTGGTTATCAAGTTTCTTATTCTCTTCATCATCGCGAGCAATTCTGCTACGTTGTTTTTGAATTAGATTAGCATGGTACTCTGAGGGATTACTATCAATAAAAACCATGGCGTCCTCCAGCAACGTCTCTGCCTCAACCATTCCGTTCCAGGAACGCATTTTTTGACCTGTTACAGGATCAATCACCAATGTAACAGGCACAGATTCTAATTTGTAGTAAGTACAAACTTTTCTACCTTCATCGGTGCAATCTTCTTCTTGCCAGAACACGAAGTTATCTTTTATCATCTGAGCAACTATCTCGTTAGCCCAGGTATCGCGATTCAGCACACTCGAGGTGAATTCTTCCTTGGATTGGACATTCACCAGGAGCCATTTATTCCTTACTATTCCAGCTTCTTTCGCCTGATCAAATGGTCCATTGTACAACAATTCATAAGGCGGAGGAAACAGAAAATCAATGGTATTATTTTCATCTGTTGCAAAATTAGAAGACGATATTTGCTCTCTCTCCTCTGGATTACGCGTCAATTCCCAGGAGGTTGAATCATTCTGGATTGATGGCGGAGAATTGGAGGATGATGATGCTCCATTATCAGAGTAAAAAAGTTGAATTGCTTCCGCGAGGTTCCAATTTGCCGCCTGATGAAATTTCTGGGCGGTACCAGCAGTTTCATCTACCGCGATATCAAGGAAAGAAGAAATTAACATCTGTTGGGAATCCAATGATGCGTGAGCCATGGCTTTCGTACACTGGTATTATTATTGTTATTGTTGTTATTTTTACTACGATTTGATATACAATAGAAAAATTAGGTAGTAGCATCTGTATTTATAGCAGTATGAAACCCAGTTTGATTAGAAACAGAAAATCGTATTTTGATTTTGAATAGGATATGGTAAACTAAAGAAACGTACCAAATATGAAATACCATCTCCTAAGACAATTTGGATTAGGACTTTATGAGTATTAATTATTTTTATAGTAGTAAAAAATATAATTATGAATGAGATTAAGAAGCAATTACCAATCCTAAACAATTTGGAAATACTAACGACGGATTAATTTCTATAATTATTTAATTTAAATAAGGCTCATGTCTTAAAGTAGGTGACTTAAAAACTAAAATTTCATATTCCGATGAGTAAACGGTTCATTAATGTAAGAATGCATAGTTTACACCTTTCCCTTATTGGTTTTAATGGATCCAAAATATAAGAATAATATTGAATATGATATATTAATAACATTTGCATCAATAATATTGAATATAATTATTTTTCATGTGTTGCATGATTCTAAAAGATATATATTTATTTCCAAAAATAGCCTTCACAAATAAGGTGGAAAAAATTGAGAGACGATTGTGTCTTTAACTGTGCTAATGAACGCATAAAAACACTTCGCTTTAATGCATATAGATGGAAAAAGTGTATCAAACCTAATACTACTAATACACAAAGCTAATGCATGCATTATTTTTTTCTAATACAGATATAAATTAATGCTCTACCAACCAACCCAAATGTTTTAGCCTATGTTACTCATACTCTTCGAAAACATCACTACCCTTACATCAGATCCTCCAACAACACTCTACTTTTGGAAGATCCAACACGCCCTCATCAATATTGGCATTTTAAAGATTGAGGTTTACATAATGAAGAAGAAAACCTTCATCTTTTCGGCGATAGAGAGCAACTGAAGTGGCTTCAACTAACATAGTTGCTCTGCAATTGCTTTTGGGACTTTCATTCCGAATCCATGCTTTACTCTTTCAACCCTGTTAGTGATAACAATAACCAGTGAAGCGTCAGTGTAGGTTGCAAGAAAAGCATCGATTGGAACTATACAATTTCCTCTTTAAAAGATAACACGCAAACAGATTATCATGCAGCATTATTTCTCTTCGCGGGTGGTCAAGTGTGTGTTGGTAAATGGAATATTTACATGCTGCAATCTCGGGAGTCTAGATGGTGATCTATCAGTTCAAAAATAATACATAAACATACAACTAAATGTAGCCTCAACTTGCAAGTAAGCATTCCAATTTTGAGTATGCACATCTAGACCTTCAACTCGTCTCTATTGAGTCAGTTGAATACTCCAACGTATAAAATGATCATCTAGACACATCCAATATTCATGTGTCACATTACCATTGGAGTCTACGAGACACAGTGAAATGAGTTTGGAGTGTTTAGTTGTCAGTTGAAACCAAGCTGAGATGTTTATATGTGCATTCTCAAAATTAGAGTGCTTACTCGTTGGCTGAGACCAATTTTTTTTGTCTGTTTTTGTGTTATGCGTTACTTTAATCCCACCTAATCTAACAGTGTTCCTGACTTCCTCTAATGTACATGCATAAATTCGTATCCTTAGCTTCAGAAATTCATGGTAGAAGTTCCAATGTAGGTTCTTCAAAACGTAAGAAACAAGATTATGTTTTCGAGAAAATGTGAACTTTAGCTTTTAATCAAATAGGTAACTCACGTTGGGGCAAGTTTGCCAAGGCCTTCAAGTTCTTCACCAGTGTGTTCATCAACAACGCTTCCTGAAATCTTAATGATATAAGACTTATTTTTCGTTGTAGGAAGACCTCTACTTGAAAGTAGATCTAAATCTTTCTGATGGAGCTCGCGTCCATTCACGTAGATCTCTGTGTTCCCAGCAGCACAATCTTTTGGCATTGGATAGTTAAATTCTTCAATATTTGGCTGCAAGTTAAATTATAAAACTTCATCAATTTGGTAATCCACCAAAATTCATCCAAGAGATATGTTCCATATCAGACAGTATTGAATCATACCAGAATGACGCCAAGGCAGGGATGGCCCATCACTCCCCAAAAGCCAGCTCGGTGGTCATACCTAGTCCGCCATTTAAATAGAATTTGAAGTCAAATTTCAGATAATTTAAAGCTGTCATCATATTGAAAAGCAAAATTGCATCACAATGAAAATTTCACCTTAAGGACGAAGTGAACAGATTGAGAATTTCTTCCCAGCAATTACTACTTACTAGCATCCATAATTACGAGAAAGCAAACAAGATAGTGCTGAACTAATATACACTTTTTTGTACTTCTCAGTACAGATGCACTTACCAGTAATCTCCAGGCTGAATGGGCCCAGCTAACTTCTCTGCCTTCCTAACAACACGATCTGGTATCGGTCTGCCGTTCACAAAAACATTTGATCTTCCATTCTCCGAGCTTTGATTCGATCTTGATAATTCTCCAAGGCTCCTTTTTATGAAGCCCATGAAGGACTGACCTCCCTTATAGCTTTTTGATAAATTTTCCTCTTTGCTTGATTGAATTGATTCCACAGATACACCACTATGTACAAATTCATTCACCGAGACATCCATTTCCACTGCCATCGGTACATCTTTAATGGAATTCTGCCTAGAGGTACTTCTGTCAAGTATGGTCCTCTCTTGTTCAGTGTGTTCCCTCATGTCCTCCTTCCTGATTTTTTCTACCACATCTTTGGGAGAAATATTATAAGCATGGTTGTTTTGAGGAGAATCTACGAGTGGTATAGGATCATCTTCTAGGGGCATTTCAGCACGGTGAGCAAGATCATGTCTAACAACCACATTCTCTGGGCTTAGTTCATCCTCAGAACGACTAGATGGTGAGGAAAGAGCACTATACCTCTTCTCGAGTTCAGTGGAATTTGATTTCTGACTCCTGGAAGGTGAATCTAGCTTAGTATCAGCGAAACGGTAGTTAGAATTATCATAATCATCAGACCAGGGGCTCATCTCATTGTTCATCAAACAACCATTAGCATTTTGAAGATTCTCATTTGGCACGTCACTGGCACCAGGAGTAAACTCAGCAGGCAGTTGTTTCACTTGTGTAGGAACGAATACACCCGACTCTTTGCTACCAAGTTCAAATAAAATAATGGCTGAACAGGATCCACATCTCATTTTCTTCTCACTCTTTCCTGTTATCATTAGTTTCTTAGGAATCTTCAGCAGCTCAAAGCAGCCACAGCACGTAATGAAAGGGGCACCACCTGCTATAGCTTGATAAACACGACCAACTCTATGGGCAACAACCACTTTTCTAGGAAAACGCCGATAACCAAGACCACGATTTTCTGACTCCAGGTCACTAGGACTTCTTGTAAGTCGCTGCACTTCATGATAATTCTTATTAAGGGCAGAGGAGCCTTCAGATGTATAACCCCCTGAACCATAACCCACAGAATTCATGTGGTGATGTAGAATGGGATTTGCAGGGCCGTTTCGTGACCTTCGGCTGACAAAACCAGAGGGTTGAATCACAGGAGGAATTTGATAATTTTGGCTCAAGCAATGTGAACAAGAGCATGCAGATTGGTGGAAAAGGGTTTCATGCGGATGTGGTATGAAGAAGTTATCGTTGTGATGCCCAGGATAATGTTCAGGGTATGCTGGGGGGAAATGCTGATAC
Organism: Solanum virginianum; assembly: GCA_000787875.1. Classification (NCBI taxonomy): domain Eukaryota; kingdom Viridiplantae; phylum Streptophyta; class Magnoliopsida; order Solanales; family Solanaceae; genus Solanum; species Solanum virginianum. Next base: position 176,969 of record DF357222.1, read on the forward strand.
AGCATCTGACGGGGAGGCTTTCTGTGCATTTGCTGGCGATATTCCATTCCATATCCAAGAAATTCATGTGAAAAGTTGTCTGAAGGGTAAGAGTCTGGCATCATTGAACCATGTGCACCCTTGTAAGTAGCATGCCCTTGACGTCCATATGTGTATGGACGCTCTTGAACATTCTTAGATGGACCTAGGGGATGTCTATTAGCACCATAAGACCCCTGGTTATGCACATCATACCTGCTAGGACCAACGGATGTTGAAGCCGTCCTTCCATCAACAAGAACCCTATCCTTGGGTTTCTCAGAAACATCACAAGTTCGGCTAAGTTGGTCCTTTAATTCGTTGATCTTCCTTAAAAGCTCCGCTCTATTGCTTTCCAAGTCTGCAACTTCTGCTACCCCGTCCAAACCACCATTGTACCTCCTGTGGTTAACAGAGCCATAGTAAGAACCCATGTCATTTGCTAAAGGCCCTTCCTTAGGATATGGAGAAGCGCTAAACTTCCCTTGCCTAGTCACATTTGCACCATTTGAATAAGATCCCTCCACGTGCCGACTGTCCATAGATGGTCCTGAACCTAGTGATTCCATCGAAGGCCTTACCTTTTTATGCTCATTTCTAACACTGAGACCGACAGATTCGACAGTATTAATCTTTCCCCAATAATTATCCACCCCAACACTATTATCCCTCTTGCCTTTAGAAGTACTACATTCATTGTAATCATAATAGTTCACTCTTCTAAACCTATCTAACCTCGAACTAGTTAAACTTGGTTCACCCTCTCTGGCTGTATCAAAATCATCCAAAACTTCCTTATCATCGGATCCTGAAATGACCCGACGATGTGACACCATTCTTCCATTTTGACTTGTCCCTTCTGTCCTACCCGGTTGCAATTCACTACATTCCTCGTCAAAATCAGAAACAGTATCTACATTCACAGCAACATCTCCTCTATCAGAAACTGCTCTAATCTTTTCACCATCTGATACCTCAGACAAGCCATCCTCCAAAATCCCCTTATTTTTTGCTGCACCATCATAATAACAAGCAAAACAGGAATTTAGAATCTTAAAAACAAAAATCGATTCTAAACTTATCCTACCATCAATATGAAATATTACAAAAATTCTGCTGCCCTGAATATGGGAATACCAAAGAAACAATTGCACAGGGAGAAAGTGTTCGATTACTATGTAAAAAGCCTCATCTAAAAGATTGAACCGTTAGAAATGACACCTTTTACTTTTTCATCTTCAATTCGTCCCATACCCTGGTGGGGCGGCGGATGGCTGATTATTTTCTTAGAACAAACAAGTTGACAATATTTTTTGGTGAATCAGTGAAGGTGAGACTCAAAACTTAATAATGATACCAAATGAGCTTAATGAAAAAGTAGAGATTCATAGAACCTATCCACTTATTTGAGACTGAGTAGCAGATGTTTTCGTGGTAAAGGTGAGACTGAAAACTCAAGATCTTGGGCAGCTCAAACAACAACAACTATGAACTACGCCTCAGTCCCACACAAGTTCGTGTAGGCTATACGAAAGCCCAACTCATGTTATCATCCATTCAGACACTATAAGCTAGACTATCGTAAGGAGTTCTAAAGATCCATTGTACTCCCTCTACTTCAATTTACTTGTTTTACTTTCCTTTCTAGTCTGTTTGAAAAAGAATGTCTCTTTCCTTTTTTGACAACTGTTTATTTCAAACTTCACACATGACATATTTAAGATTACAAAGGGAATTTTGGTACATTTGACATGTCTTTAGTTTCGAAGCTTCTACCATATCCTCTCTACCTTTGAGGTGGTAGGTTTGCGTACACTCTACCCTCACCAAACCCCACTTTATGAGACTACACTGGATAAGCCATCATTGTCGTTACCTATCAAAAATCTTTCTTAAACTTCGCATCAAGTCAAAACCAGACAAACTAATTGAAACGAAAGGAGTATATACACTATAAAGATTATCATTTATGCATATATAGTAATTGTTGAATCCCCTTTGACTACCCCGCGAAAATCTTGGCTCCACCGGTGCAGAGACCACATTAAATTCCACTCAAATAGTTTAAACTTCTCTATGAATGATTTTATTTAGTTCAACATAAGGTAGAGAGGAGTGGGCGAGCCTGGTGCACTAAAGCCCGGGAAGGACCGACCATAAGGGTCTTTTTTATCAGTTACTCCAAGGCTATAATGAATGGAGGAGTAATACACTAAATAGAAAGCAAAGTACCTCTGAGAGCAGTACCACAACCACCACACTGATAAACAGAAAAGTCATGAAGCTCAGGTAGAAGATTTCCACAATTAGGACAACGAACCAATCGAACATTTGATGAAGCTTCTGCCATTTTCAAGTTTCTCTAAGTGAAAACAAACCCCAGATACAATTCAAAGAGCAAAATCAAGTCTTGAACTTGAAAAACTTAAGCAGAAATAGCAAAAAGGTGACAACTTTATCATACAAGAGAACACAAAATATTCCCAGATCAAAGCTCAATGCAAAAAAAGCAAAATGGGTTCTTGAAATAATGCAAAGAAGACAACTTTATTACTATTGCAATCCAAATACAGACAGCAGAGTGAAAAAAGAAAACTCCCAAATGAAAAAAAATGGGTTCTTGGACTAACCAAATTTAAGTAAAATAACAAAGATGATAACTTTAACACTTTTGAGGTACAAAAGAATCACAAGAAAAAAGAAAAGTGTGAAACTAACTTCACAATACAGTCCAGAAAAGAAGTAAAAAGCACCAAAAAAATTAAAAAATTAAAAAAAGCCAACAATTTCTTGTTTCCTAAAAGAAAATCTGCAGAATTTGATTGTCCCAAGAAAGAGAAAAGGGAAGGTTTGGATTTGGAGGGAGAGAGAATAAATGGTGACCCGTTCCTCGACAATTTCTTACTTTTTTCAGATTATATTTTATAATATAAAGTCATAATAAATAACAATTATCCTTCATTTCAAACAAAACAAGGGGGACCATAACCAATATGAACAACATGAAAACGATGGCGTTTTGTTTGGATAATCTGTTAAACGACACTGTTTACTTGTGCTTTTTTTTTCCCTTTTTTGTTATAATCTAAAGGTGTGGTTGATAAATCGTTTTCGAAAATAAAGTAGCTTTGACGAAGCCAAAGAGAGCAATTGATGCTTGTTAGCTGTTTGTGTATCTTTTTTTAGTCAAAAGTAGTTTCAATTGTAGCTTCTTCTTAAGGGACTTGGTCCTCACTTTCTTTGGCTTTTTTAGCGAATATACTCTATTTATTTCGGATTTGATTAAATTTAAATTTGTATTGAAATTTTTATGAAATTGTATATTGTATCCTTTAAACAAGTTTATTTTTACTCCCTTCGTCCATTTTATTTGTCCACCTAAATTATCCAAAATCTTCACTTTTAATATCGCGCCAGTGTTAGATTTTCTGAAAATACACTACTTTTAGCGAATTCAGCGCGCACTCAAGCAACATAGTTGTTCACTATACTATTTTGAGATGTCCAATAATACTTATTTACTTTATGAAATCTAGAGATAATTTTACACTTAGTTTGTAATTCACCCTTACCATTAATTACAGTCATTTTCTTATTATTTTTTTTAAGATATTGTATTTATTATATTCGAATGATGATTTGGTAAAATTATTTCTATTATTTATTATTTCTTAATCTCTTTATCAAGTCAATAAAGGAGAAGTAAAGATAAACGGAAGGAGTAATATTTGTTCGTTAGCAATCGAATCTAATAAACTATAAGGCTTTTTGAAATTGAAGTCATTTTGGGTATAACTTTTGAAATTTTATCATACAAAAATATAAATTTATGCATTATGAAAAGAATTTTACTTCGTTTTAATTTGTTTATCTTACTAATCTTTATAATTTGTTTTAAAAATATTTATTTTCTTTTTAACAAATTTTAATTTTTACTTTTCACATGAGATGTTTAAGACTACAAAATTAAAGTATATTTTGACACATTCAATGTATCTTTAATTTACGATCGTAGATTTAGAAAAAAGTCTACATACTTTTTAAAATTTTGTGTCAAGCCCAAAATAAAAAAAAATATTTATGACTAGTGATTTTTCAAATGTAAAGTGCACAAAATTCAAACCTAAAATTTTTAATTAAAGAATGAAAGAATATTTATTAATAATTGACAATATCTAGTTTTGACAATATCTTGTTTTGCCATCATCTTTCTTTTCCTTTCTTTACTTTGGTTTCAAAAGTTACTAGAACAAATCCTTATGGATATTAGGACACATGAAACATTGTTGTCTTTGAAGTACAATGTCCTTTTTCTAATTATCGAGTCTTTGAAATTCTCCAATATCACATTTTCTCATTCACAATGAGTAAGATAAGATAAGGGGTTGTTTGGTCCACAAACAAAATAATGTTTGGGTTATAAAATAAATATTAAAATTCATATCAACAATTATCTTCATAAGGGAAAAGGTCATAAATAACCTTAAACTACATAAATTGAACAAAAATGTCTGTCGTTTATAGTTTGGTCTAATAATATTTTTGACGTCAATATTTTGATCCAAAAATACCTTTGTCATTGATACTTTGGTTCAAAAATGTCCTTACTAAATGCTCATTAAATAAAAATAAGGATATTTTTGGACCAAAGTATTAACGGCAAAAACATTTTTGGACCAAACTATAAATGATGGACGTTTTTGTTCATTTCACATAGTTTAAAGGACATTTTTTTTTACCCTTTTCTCTTTTCATAATTCTAATTATCGAAAGACGGATAAACACTTCAAAAAATTCTTAATTCAAAATTTTGATCTCGAACTATAATTTATTAACCATCTCATCACATGATTTCTCAATAATTAACAAAAACTATTTCCTGTCTCATTTGTACCTTGCATTGATATTTGATTTGAATTCAAACCTTAAACAGGAAAAACATAACAATCATGATGTAGGAAACATGCAAAAATATGTCATTTGGGACCTCGAAAAAATATAGAGGAAAAAAATAATTTATTAAGGTAGGTATATGAGCTTGTCTTTTTAAAATTTTTAATTATTTAGGTTAATTCTTAAACCTTACTCCTTCCTGTTATTTATTATCCATGATTATTAATATTGCGGATGATATAAGTGAAAATAACTCTAAGTTGTTGGAAGATCAATTATATTGCTATCAAATAAAGAATAAAGAACTAAATTAAGTTTGACTTTTTTATATTTGACTTAGTAAAATATTCTAGTTTAATAAGTATTTTATACTAATAGGTTTAACAAGAAAAACTACTACAAATACGTACTATAAAATATAAAAATAAATACCAACTAACGTGGTATCCATAACGATTAAAGTAACTAATTCTAGATTTAAGAAAGGTTCCTTAATATATTTTTTAATTTGCTATTAACTTGACATAAGGTCAGTCCTAAATTACCTGGTCAAAATTATACTAAAATCATAATCCAATCGTAATATTATGACTTGTTTAATGTAAGGATTTTAATCTTCTCACACATACGATTTGGTTGGTATTATCTATCGTTTAAGATTTTAGTAAGATAAATTTATTCGTGCTTGATATTTATATCAAATCATAGACTAATGATATGTGTTAACTTTAAGCATTCGATCACAATTATTTGATTCTCTTAATAATAAATTCATATGATTTGATGTAAACACCGTGAGTGAATTAATATTTACTCTTAAGTATGTTTATTATGAAAACCATTTTACAATTTTAAATCACTCTTGTCTTCCTTAAATGAGTATTAATCATAGCTCACATATTATTTGATATCTGTTTTGGACTCGATTGATCATCTATATTTTTGAAAAATTCCACTTTGGGGAGAATTGTGTGCTATCAAAACTGATTTTATTCCTAAAAGTCAAGCTCAATCATCCTCAATCACAATCTTTAACGGTAATTATTATTTTCTTCATTTTCTAGAATGGTAAATATTTTTCACCCTTCTTTTAAAACTAAAATAATATATAAAATATATTATATAGACCTTACAAGTTATGAGTTACGAGATACGAGTAAATTTGTGTATAATTTATTTTTTTAATTAAATTTTACTTGTGAGATTTTGCAGACTTGATTTATAGTTTCCAACCTTTTATTTTCACTAAAAGAAATAAAAACTATTATTACTATCAGACACATTTTTGTCCAATGTACACTTGAATAAAGTGAAGTTTTCACACCATGTACATTGATCAATATAGGTACTTATTTCTGCAAAGATTCTTTTACACATGTATTTATAATGTATTCTTATGTGAATTATTACATGTGACTTTACTCAGAGAATCTTAATCAAACTCATCATCTATTTTCTGACTTTTCACTCATCCTCCATTCATGGCTTGTTATTTTCTCCAAAGGCTTTTATGTTCTAGTTGACTCGGGGGTTGGGGCGGAGCTAGAATATACGTTATGAATAAAGGTGAATTCAGGCTTTAAACATTTTCTAAAACGGTTTCTTTGTTATTGTGTTCGCATTTCATATTGATTTGTTGTGCTTGACAATTGGATCGAGGGTCCATTGAAAACAATATTTCTGCATTCACGATGCAGGGATAAGGTTGTGTGCGTATACACGTAGCCCATTTGTGAGATCACACTAGAACTTTGCTCGTTCTATTTACAAAGTTCTCAACATTAGATCCGCCGTACGTTTAAAGCTAAGAGTTCATATTTACTATTTATTATCGCGTTAAAAAGAGTTGGATTTAGATGATTCATATTCTATTATGTTGCATCCACCCTTGATTACGTTCAATCAAAGTAATAGCCTATGGTCCAAATCACGTATTATCTTAAGAATTTATCAAATATGTACAAATAAAAAATAAAAAAAGACAATTCAGTGCACTAAAGCTTTTGCTATGCGTATGATCCTAGGGAGGGCCCGATGACACAGATATATTGTACGCTATGTGTAAATATGTATAAATATTAATTTAACAATTCAATAACTTAAAACGAATAAAAAATTTAAACTCATTAATTTTAAATTTTGACTCCATCTCTATCTAATTTTGCAACAAAGTATCAACATTGAATCAAGAACTAATATAATGATTTGGTATCACTATTTAAGAGCTTTCAATGATTGAACTATTGAAAATTGAAATAATAAATCTTTTTCTATTTCCGAAGGTATCTCCACAGTCGGCAGCCGTGAGATTAATCCTCCGTTCCACGATTATTTCATTATGAATTGAAATGCTGGCTGTGGTGTGGGCTGGCCCAATTGGTTGATTAATGTGGGCTGGCCCAGTGGGTTTATTCATGTAATGTTGATACATAAAAGTTGTATCCGGTAGCTAGTTTTCATCCTACTATTTAAACACAATATTTTTAATGCGAAATATTAATTTATTTATAAAAAATTATATGATTTAGCCATTTTTTATCCAGCATTTTAAAAATAACCAATCCTTAAAAAAGGGTCAATAAATAGTCATTGTTGATGCAAAAACATCATGAAAGAGTCGTGGATTTCGAACTAAATAGTATAGTTAATCAGAATAATGTGAGACACGTAAAATTTTCTATGATTCGATAATAAAACATTTATACTAATAGTGACAACAATAGTTTGCGTTCGAAAATTTCCCATTTGTTGCAGTTTTTGTACCTACTTGATGATTAAGAGACTTTAATTTGTTCTTACATGACATGATTATCATGAAGGCACTTTAATTTGTATCTATTTTAGTGTTCCAATCTTTGATAACACTAAATAATCATTGTTCAACTTCTCTTATAGATTACTTAACCTTAAAATATAATTAGAAATTATGTTAGGGAAATTTCTTTTTTGTTTTGTTTTGTTTTGTTAAGTTTGATGAAAATGATATTATACTACTTATACGATAAAAACAAAAGAGAAAGATTCTAGAGCTCAATGAATTGGTTGGGAGCTTGAGATCTCGAATTCAAATTTCAATGAATTGTTCAACTTTTCTTATAAATTAGATTACTTAACCTTAAAAATAGAATTTGGAGATAGAAACCTCAATTTCAAAATAAACATAAATTATTTGTTGGATGACTAATTTAATTGTAATTTACAATATGAATTTATTCGATTTGGGCTTCATGTTGTGTAGTTTGTGGGTCGAAATTTGGCCCAAAACAAATGAGCTTCAATATCGTTTGATCAAAATTTGATTATGCTAGTTTCAATTGATACGTGAATATCATTATTAAATTGCAATACTCAAAACTATCATGAATACCTTTATTTTTATTTCTCCTAAAATTGATATAGATTATATTCCAAATTTTAAAATTTATTATCACAAAATAGTTCATCGTATCTTTTAAGATCAAGTTGTGTATCGGCTTATTTGTAATTCATATTATATTTGTCTTAACGAGATTAATTATATTTATAAGTTTTAAATATAACACGTCCTTTTTAATAGAATAGAATATAGAAATGGTACTATAACATCATGAATAAAGTAAAAAGTTCAATAATTCCATGACAGCAATGGTTTTATCCATCCAGCTATTTTTTTCAAAATTAGCGTAAGTAGATTCAATTTCATTTTCTTCTATGTTTCAGTCCTTTGAAGAATGAAGATTCGGGCAACATTCAAAGTTAAAATTCACAAATTTAAAAAGTTCAAACTTAAGTCAAAAAGTATTGACAAATGATGATTCAGATGAAATTTGACATTTTTAAATTAAAAAAAGGTGCTTTCCATTATCATTAAAACTGTGATTAGAGTTTTCATATTTGAAGTGTTAATGCCGAGTATCACGCTAACTTAAATTTAAAACAAAAATATAGAAGCTATTTTTGTACTACACTATATAAATAGCACAAGAAGGAAAAAAAAAAGGTAGGAAGTTGCTAAATTAATAAGTTGTGTACCTAAAGAATCAACAACAACCACAAAAACAAAATTGAGAACCATCATTTTCAAATTATTTCAACCATTAACGTAACCAACACACATGTAAAACTTTTATTAAACTTATATTATTTCACAATGCAAATGAATGTTTACATTATCAGTATATATTTTACTTTTATATTGTTACTTTAAATATAATATTTATATTGAATATTACTTAAATTTAATTATATTATATTATTAAATTAATCGTTATATAATATCGAAAAGTCTCATTTTATATAACGATTGCATTGTTATTTCTCCTCTTTTTTCCTTCTCATTTTGAGTCTGTTTATTATTTAATTATTTTATTTTATTTTTTTCCCTACCTTCTCTTAACATAATTCTAATTTGTATCCTATTTTTGTTTACAATTTTATTGATTTATTATCCATACGTAATATTATGCCATAATAAAAAATAACACCATCTATTTGAGTCTTATATTTTAATAAAAATAATACTTATAATATATACTAATATGATATGATACCAAACGATATCGAAACAAGATGTTAGGCAACATAATAATAATTATTTTTAGTATGATATAAGATGTAACAAGTTGACTATTGATATTCCCAAGACAATTTAACATTAACTCGACTATACAAAAGCTATAACGCAGTCCTATAGAATTACATAGGGAAGAAAAAGAAGAAAATATGTAAAAAGAGGTTTTGTTTAAAAATATATATATAGAATTAAGAATTTTTCTCTCTTAAGATTATTTTTATTCGGCCATAAGCTTTAAAAATAGCACATCGACAGATAAGAATGTTAATATTTTATGTGATATACAGACTCACAAGCTTATTTTATTTTTATTTTGTTAACTTTAATTTTGCATCCACTTATTTATCTTCGATTAGTACGTAATATTAAGTTTGAAACCTTTTCAAATATACAGAGTAAGATGTTTTTTTTTTTTTTTTTTTTTTTAAAGTATGAGTGTAATAGTAGATTGATTTAAGTAATATAACTTATGAAACTTCTAAGAATTTGCCTAATGCTTTTTATTGTTCCAAAAAGAACGAATAGAGGGTAGTATATTTAAGAAAATAATTGTTTTGTTTTTCGAATATTTTCTTTTTTGTGTATATTCTCTATAAAAATACTCAAGAACAATTCACTTAAAACTAAATCAAGACACTTTTAGGGCTCGTTTTGATTAATTATTTGGAAATCAATTATCCCACCTTCAGTGTATAATAAAATCGCATTATAATTTCGAAAACAAATAATTCATAAGTTATTATATAATTTTATCCTAATCAAATTTATTCTAAAATTAATTATTTCTTCACCTTCGTACCAAATGAATCCTTATAAATGAAACCAAAAATAAACTAAATATTTTTTTAATTCGAATATCACAAAATAATTTATGTGATCCAAATAACTTTGTGATAAAATGTCAAAAAGTTAGAAAACCAATTAAAATTGAAAACGACTTCCTATACTATACTGGACCCGGAAAACCCATTTTCAACTGATCCGGCCCACCATATCTTTATCCTAACCTCCACGTGTCATCATTCTCTTTATCCAAAACTTAACAAATATTTATTGGCCGCATTAGCATTAAAGAATGAAATAATATTTAATTTACTACTTTAAAAAAACTAATCTCTAGGGGTAGGCAGATGATTATTGGCGTATTTAACTTTTTAAATTCTAGAGAAGCTTTCAATTATTCTATTTGTTTCAACGGGGTTATTGATGTGTCTACTTTTGTTTATATTTATATATATATTTTTTAAAAATTTGTATATATTAAATAAGAGAATTATATAAAAATTATTATAAATTACAGTGATCTATCGTCTAATTTTTTTTTATATACAAGTACTATAAATCATAATAATTAGTAATTTAAAAATTTAAAAGACATAAAAAATTTAAACACTTCTTGAAATTTTTTAAGTGCCACATAAATAAACTTTTGAGAGGTAAATTTTGATTGGCTCTCCGAATTTTATGTGTTACATAAATGGAAACAAAGTGAGTAACATATATTTTTTGAACAACAACAACATACCCATTAGAGTCCCACAAGTGAAGTCTAGAGTAAAACGTACATAGACCTTACTATTATTTCATAGAGATAGATTGTTTTCGAAAGACCCTCGTTTCAAAAATATAAAAAAATAATAAAAGTAACAAATATAAGACGAACAAACAATAACAACAAAAATATAAAGACAAGACTAATCATACTAACCTACTATATCACAAAGCAAGACGTCATCTTGCTCTTACTAGTCTATTAACCTTCTACCCTAAATAATCTGCGACATGCATTCCTTTTTATCTAAAATTATATCTTCGATGAGACATAAAATACACTATAAGTTGTAATAATTAACAACATAATAATTTTTAAAAACATACAATTTTTTTTTTTATAAAATATCACGTAAAACGATAAAAAAAATATACATTAACCCCTTACGGATTGTTATAGCTAGTTAATGTAATAGATTCTTACGTGCAAATTCATGTATTATTAATTTATATAACGCGTGAAAAGAGTTTATGAGTATTCATCATTCGTGCATAAAAAAAAATCATTAAAGGGGATGTACTAATTTAGTAACGACGACGAAATTGGAAGAGATAAAAATAGTATTTATTATTAAAGGAAAATATCTAAATTTGTTCAAATTATCTTATCCAAAATTACTTAATTTGTTCATTTTGTCCATTTATATATACTTCTGATGTTAGTAAATAGTCTCTGAATTATATTTGATCAACAATTTTTTTAAATGAAATAGATGAATTTCATGTGTTCAAATTATTCAAGGTAAAAACTTTTAAATTTTCTTAATTTTCTATTATGATTTAAATTTTCTCAATTTAAAGTTTCATCAAGAATCAATAACAAATATAATACTCTTTCCTAATAATAGGAGCAATATTGAATCGAAAGTTTAACAAAAAATGAATAACTTATTTGATGTTATTCTTCATTCACTTTTATTTGTGACACCTTGTTTTTCAATAGCCAAACAACATGAATTTTGATAAATATTTTAATATATATTATTTATGAATTGCAATTTACAGTAATTTTCCTGTAATTTTTAAATATTTAAACTTAAAATAAATGAATAGAACAAATAAATATTACAAATTAAAATTTTATTTTTTTCATTTTAATTAAAGCGTCTCTAAAGAAGTTTTTCCTTTCGGTACATTTACTCATCATAATTACTATAAATAATAATAAATACTAAGAAAAATTAGTACAATAAAAAAAGATTAAACTATTCTTTTATGAAACACTTAATATAACATGAAAATATCCCATGAAATTAATTATATTTACATAATATATGAGATAATTAACTTCATTATTAGGTAAAAAATTATTTCAAAATTGATAAAATCCAAACAAATATAGAATAAAATTAATTTTTAATTTAATCTCTCAAAATTATTATTTTTATCTAGACAACAAAATATATTAGCATGTTAAATGGAATATATTAACTGAATCTATATCCCATTGTGTATATAATTCACCTCAGAATAATACAAATTCCATTTTTTGTATTTGCCCATAATCTACTTAAAAGTAAACCTCCAGCGGTGTTTCTTTCACACTATCATTTTTTAAAAGGATCTGTTGCATGGCGTAGTTTTATTGCATATGTAATTATTTCTTGATTTTAACGATAATGACATGTTACTACAATTGTCAATCTGGCTGAAGAAGCTAAAATGGCGAGCGAAGGTGTTAAAGCACCGACTCATGCTGCTATATTAAGTATCTGCAAGTCTCTCGCTGCTGGAGGCATCGCCGGTGGAGTGTGAGTTCTCTATCCTTCGTTTTTCCTTATGCTATTTTCTGCTGCATATTCGTTATTATTACTCCTGTTTGTTTTCGTTTTTTTTCTTCGGTATGAATTCGATGAACAGAAACGGGAATTTCATTTGTACTTATACTTGATTTTGGATGTGTTACGAATAGTTCAAAAGAAAAACGAATTTCATTTGCTGTTTCTAGTTTATACTTGTTTATTAACAGTGTTTTTTCCTCATATGATTCCGAAGCTGATAAACAGTATCGGTTACTTAGGGTTGATCTTAATTTTTACTACAATAACTTTAAAAAATGATACTAATTTGCATTCGCTGTTTCCTGTGTATATTCGTTTTTCACCTGTTGTATTTTTTCTCTGATTTGGTTAGGAAGAAGGTTGACATTAGTGAAAATTTCATATTGATGTTACCTAGATTGATGTTAGTTCTTACAAATAATTGCAAAAGAAGAAGTAATCTCCGTGTTCCATTTCTAGTTCATACTCGTTTATTTAGCAGTTGTTTTTTTTCTTTTTTTTTTTGGTTTGATATGATTCCGAAGAGGGATAGATAGGACTGGCTAAGAGTATGATGTGTTTGGAAGCCCTCAGCCAAGCAAGTATTTTACAGAGCCAATAAGGAATTCCATTAATAATTGGTCATTTTTATCTTTTGGAACAACTTGATGAATTTAGTAGATCAGTTTAGGAGGTCCTAAGGATTATAGGTCAAACCTATCTAATTTTTACGGTACGATGGTTGGCTGTTCACAGCCTAAGTAGCACAAATTTCATTTCTGTTTACCTATGCTTGACTTAATCAATTTATTAAAACTAATTCCTTCTTAGTTTTAGGCCTGATATGGTTGCAAGGTGATAGTCAGTAATGAAATCTCATCTGCTGTTACCAGGCTTCATCAATTTGGAAGTTAGAAATTAAGTTTTAACAGTTGTGTGTTCAGTGCGTATTTGTAAATGATGATATTGAGCTTTTTAATACATGGTGAAATAATGAGTAAGATTTTTTTTTTTGGATCATTTGTGAAATTAAATATGGTTTGGACTTTGGAGTTACGAAGAACTTTGAATATGCTAAAATTTCATAGTGTATAGTGATATAGGGCAATATAAAGAGATTGTTGCATGGTTAAATTAACAAAAGTTGCATTTGTATAGGTGACATAACATAATTATGAAACTACTTTTCTCGTAAAGGTTGGACTCTGACATATAAGTGATGTGGATGACTCAAGGATTCTTGCATTCTGGAATACGACAAAGAGAACGTACGTTAAAAAAAAAAAAGAAGGTGAGGCAAGTAAAACAAAAGGCGTTGGGAAGACAATTTATATACCTTATCCAGAGAGAGCTAGCTGGATAAGTATATGAAATATATTTCAATAGTACGTGTGCTACCATGCCACGAGGCACGACCATGGAAGTAATGAAAAAGAAAAAGTTAAGTCAAAGTTATTAAATAACATTTTTTTTTTTTTAAAAAAAAATTAGAAGTAAAACAAGGTTTTTTTTTTGTTTTTACCAAAGGCGCATGCATCTTAGTTGAGTTATATTGAAGCAAATCAATGCTAATTGTGCAAGTAACCGCACTAGTAGTAAACATGTTGATTTGATATCTAAAATTTGTTTTTCAAGTACATGGCATATCTAGAGAGCATTAGTGATGATTAGAAAGAGTGCATGTCTGATGCAAGTATGGCATGCTATGACTGTGGAAGCTAAGAAGCAGGCATGCACTAATAGTTAGGACCACATGTTTATACCTATCTAAATGAGATATCCTTTACCATTATCTAGTAATTCTATTGAAGGAACCTTCTGGATAGATGGAGGAAAGGGGACAAGAGAAAAGGAAAGAGAAAGGAACTGTCATCACAAGAAACAGAAAGAACTCCATTAATCAGACCCAACTAGAGCTTCTTTATATATTGGATTCTACTTTCTAGGAAGAAAATGAAATGAATAGAGGGCTGTGTGGTATGTGGTTTTGAATGTCTTCATGTGCTTTCATGGACAATGATGTGATAGTTTTTTTTTTTTTTTCAATCTTCTCCTCTTTTTGTTGCCTGAAAGTAGAAAAGTAGAAGGAAAGTGGGATCTCTCAATTGTTGAATTTCTGACTACCTCAATAACTTCCCGCAATCTACTTAAAAGTAAACCTCCAGCGGTGTTTCTTTCACACTATCATTTTTTAAAAGGATCTGTTGCATGGCGTAGTTTTATTGCATATGTAATTATTTCTTGATTTTAACGATAATGACATACTTATCAGAACAGGTTCAATGCATTTCTTGCCCTTTTTCTTTATTTTCAGAATTTTTAACATGTTAAATTGTCTTCTTATGTTATAGGTCACGCACTGCGGTTGCTCCCTTGGAAAGGCTTAAAATTCTGCTCCAGGTAAATATCCCAAGTGGTTCTTCTAAGCTTTATTACATGAGATGTTTCTTTTGTATGTCCTTGCAGATTCCCATAAATGAAGTGAGCGAAAAATTGTGCCAAAAAAGTATATGATTGATCTATATCGAGATGTATACCCAATAATATGCATCTTTTAACATCTTAAGATAGTGATTGAGAACCCAATTGAGTATTTAGAACTAAATAGTACCAATAGATTTTAGTTGCATCTGAAGCATTGAACAAACTTAGGCTAAAAGTGGTGGATATCAATTCAATTGTTATATATTTATTTGAAAAGTGATGCCATTAGATATCAAACATGAATTTTCAGTCAACTGTTATTCTGTTTTAAGGAGTCACAGCATT
The DNA here is from genome assembly GCA_000787875.1 of Solanum virginianum. NCBI lineage: Eukaryota > Viridiplantae > Streptophyta > Magnoliopsida > Solanales > Solanaceae > Solanum > Solanum virginianum. The sequence goes on from DF357222.1 coordinate 192,512, forward strand.
AAACTTATTCAAAAAAGAAGCGGTTGATTTGATGCTCTCAGGAAAGAGCCAAAATAGCCGCGGATTTACTTGAGTGAGTGTGATTATTTAAAGTAGAATTTATGTAGTTGCATTAACCTGTAAATAGTTCTAAACACACAACATAGGTTACAAGGATGTTACATTGACCTTTGTTCACTGAAATGCAGGTTCAGAATTCTCACAGTATAAAATACAATGGCACAGTTCAGGGGTTGAAATATATATGGAGAACCGAGGGTCTCCGGGGAATGTTCAAAGGAAATGGTACTAATTGTGCCCGCATTGTTCCAAACTCTGCTGTCAAGTTCTTCAGCTATGAGGAAGCATCCAGGTAAGCCACACAACTATCTTTCTCTCAGAATGTTAAACATCACTCCTTATACATCACATTCAATGACAATTGCCATTGTACGTCTCCATTCATAGAAATTATTTTGAAAAAGTATTACTTTTAACTTGTTGAATTCTGAGATGCTCTAACACTCTAATATTTGGATTGGTGGCATATATTTTCCTTTTGTTGGTCTCTGAATTTGTTCTTAGCATATATGTTTTTCTCAAAAGAGATGCTTTAACTCTTTAACTTTGAGTTGTTATTTTAAACCCATTTTTTAAGATTTATTCAAGTGAGCCCTAAAGATATATGTTTGCAATACAGAAGGGGATAGTTCCTTTTTGGAGAGAATTTAATAATTACTACTGATCTCTTGAGTGTATTCCATGCCTTCTTATAGGTGGACCTTTATTTTGGTTTCTTTCTGGTTGTTTTTGGAATGATGGATACCTGTTTTTTAATTATTTGACAGTTTATCATGTTTGAGAATGAAAATGATTGCGCAAGGGATATGAAATTCCAAATATTTTAGTTAGTACAAGAGTTTATTGTGATACTCTGATGGAGAGAATTTGAATCGAACTTTAGATTACTGCTAAACTAAAATGAACATGTAAATTGTCTTATATCCCCTTATATTAATGTGGCTTTTCATGGCTCATGAACTCTAATATCTTCTCTGCTTATTATTTAAAAATGTTGCAGGGGAATCTTATGGTTTTACCGGCGGCAAACTGGAAATGGTACAATTAACTGACTACTCAATCTTTTTCTTCATTCCATTGCTTTCTCTGCCCATCATCTACTATTAAGACTTAAGCTATTTCATCGTTCGCAGATTTTATGCTGCAAAATCTTTTTTTAGAAATATACTTCTTCCATGTCTGCCAAGATATTTGTTTCATCCATCTTCTCCACTGAAAAAGTACAAAATTTGCATTATTTTATGTTAGGATCTACCTAGTTTTAGTGATTTATGCGTCCAAGCATGTTCATAGACTTATTTTGCTATATTAATTGTATTTTCTCTTACCTGCTGCAGAGGATGCTGAACTTACTCCTGTTCTACGCCTTGGTGCGGGAGCATGTGCAGGCATCATTGCCATGTCAGCAACTTACCCAATGGACTTGGTACGAGGTCGAATCACTGTCCAGGTATTGCATCTGTGGAATTTGCAATTTACCCCACACAGATTGTATATGGGAATGGGCTTAGTCTTCCCAGGTTTTTGTTAATTTGTAATGCTTCTGCTTCTCTTTGCAGACAGATGGATCTCCTACCCAGTACAGAGGGATATTTCATGCTCTTAGAACAGTTTTTGTTGAAGAAGGCCCGCGGGCCCTGTACAAAGGATGGCTCCCTTCTGTGATAGGTGTGGTAAGTGATGGCTTTGATTTAACGACCTATAATTTCAAATTGAGAAGCACATGGTTTTTGTTTCCACCTACAACTATACTCCTTTTTGATCATTTTGTTGCTCATGTGCCCATCTCACTTTGAGCGCTTCACTTTATCTGGTTACTTGTGGATTTCCTATGTAACTAGTTCATGAAAACAGTCTTTCCTCTTCATTCACTAAACTAAAAAGATATCCCTTTCTTTGGGTAAGGTACACTATAGTTTTTCATTCATTTTGGCTCTATAAGACCATTGCAATTTCATCATATTTCAGTAATAATAATATTGGCTGTGTAATCAGTCACTGACTAGTTGCATTTTTATATCATTAAGTTTCAAAAAAAGAATTTTTCTGTAATTGATGAGGATATTCCAGCTTATCCGAAGCGGGACTATTATGGAATATTCTGAGCTTTGGGAAAGATTGTTATATACGTTAATCTACATAGTGCTGGAGATATTAAGTTAAATTGGAGAACATTTTTTCCATGGCAGTTTTACTACAGAAGCCCTAGTACGGACTGAAAGACAGCTGCTATTTAGCACCTCAATAAGAGATTGTCTTTTAGATGCCTGCTTGAAAGTCCTTAGGGTTGATCCCTCTTGTTGAATAGTGCTAAAAATTGGACATCCTGTTGTTTTTGAACTCTCATCAAGTTTCTTGTTTAAAGAACTGTCCGATTCTATGCATATTCCATTTTTTTTTCCTACCGGTTAACTGTCTGCATGGTTTACTTGATCTTCATAATTAAACATCAAACAGCTTAAGCTTCTACTCTAGTTACTTCCTGTTGTTATTATTCTCCAATTAATTAAGCCTTGGTGTTCTGAAATAAAGTTGATTTTACTTGCTGTTTCCATGTCACTGCAAAATTAAGCATGTTATGTTCACCTTCTTCCCCCTTTCATTTGCCTAATTTTCTCCAAAGATTGTGTTAAGATGTTATAAAGAGTGAAATGGTTTATCAAGAAAAGTAGAAAGAGAACAGATAATTAAGTGAAAAGCTATTCCCATCTACTTGTATAAATGAAAATGATATGGCCAATGTATTAAGCACATGAAATTTTAACCAAATGACACCATTACTAATGCAAGTTCAAAATGCAGATTCCTTATGTAGGTTTAAACTTTGCCGTATATGAATCTTTAAAAGATTGGTTGGTCAAAACTCGACCATTTGGACTAGGTCAAGACAATGAATTGAGTGTTATAACGAAACTTGGTTGCGGTGCTGTTGCTGGAACCATTGGGCAAACAGTTGCTTACCCTCTTGATGTCATCCGTCGAAGAATGCAGATGGGCGGCTGGAAAAATGCTGCTTCAGTTGTTATTGGTGATGGGAAGAACAAGGCACCTGTAGAGTATAGTGGTATGATAGATGCATTCAGGAAAACAGTTCGTCATGATGGAGTTGGAGCTTTATATAAGGGGTTGGTCCCAAATTCAGTCAAGGTTAGTTGTAACCCATCACGTCTTCTTTAGAAATGATTTCCTCCCCCTACTCCATGTCAAGGTATAAACAGAACAGTAAACAATTCACTTCGATTGATATCTAGATATTCTCGTGGTTTTCCAGTAAGACTAATTAGTGCTGAGCCTGTGTCGTTTTTATTAAGAGAGTAATTTGGTTCCACCTTTCCAGTTTATATGACATTATTTTTCTATTTTCAGGTGGTCCCGTCTATAGCAATTGCATTTGTGACATATGAGGTGGTAAAAGACATTCTTGGCGTGGAAATGAAGATATCTGATTGAATTGTTCTAGGAGATGCTTAGGTTATTTTCCGTACCTAGATGTTAATTTGCTCAGAGAAACGGGGAAGGTGTTTATTGGAAAGTGTTATCTTGTCGACTTGGGAGAGGGAGAGATCCAAGCACGGGTATATATTTATGTCTTGCATCCGTCCTCCTTTAGGTTTACATTATATTGGAGATATATATTAACAATAAAGAGTGGTCCAGAAGTAGCATTAGGTGCACTTCACATTATAGGAATCAAAATACTCACTTTTCCAGTACTTCTACACAAACGCTTATTGAATAGAAATCTGAGTCGTTAATTTCATGATTGCTCTGTTGATGTTCCGTTTGTTTTGTTTAGTATTTAATCACTGTTTATTTCTGCCATATTTTGTGGTATATTGGCGCAGGCATGGGGAATTCAATATTTTGTGCCTGCAAATAATGCATTTTTAATTTTCTACACGACGTGAGCAATCGTTGTGCTTTGCTTCTGTTGTGAGAGAACTTTCATGCAATCATAGGGTTCAACAAACAATCAAATATTTCAGGATGAAGGGTGTAATACCCTTTGTAGTAGCACATTGGAACTCATGGTTGTGGACCTGAATTTATTAGTATGGGACATTTTCTTTTTCAAGTAAAATCTGCCTGTATGTTACTCCCCCGATCTCATTTTAATTGAATTTGTGAGGCAATTTACATATTAAGAAAAATATTCAAAGATAAAATTTAAACAATACTTTCTACTATTGCCTTGTGTGGAGTCATAAATATGTAGTATAATTTATCTCCTAAAAAATATAAAATTTTAATAAATGAAAGAGCAAATATGAAAAAAGTTTTAAATATTCATTTTGAACTTTGAATAATTTAACTATTTTGAACATTGAGAAAACTCTCGAAAATTCAATTAATTTGGGATGGAGGGAGTACCTAACTACATGAAACCTACAGCAGATCAAATAAGCCTGTGTTATCTTTAAACATTCAACTATATGTAATAATCCAACTTCTTAAGTTAATCGATTCTCCCTTGCTACTACCAAAGTTTGAACTAATAACAAGACCGTAGTCAACATATGTATTGGGCGCATGTTACAACTTGGAGACACACGTAGTCAACATATGTGAGTTAGGAGGACGTTACGACTTCAAACTTAATCATGAACAAAAGCTTACATTTATTTAAAGTGATAAACGGAATAAATCAAGAATCAAATAAGAGGAAGAAAATGAAAAACTCTGTATAATATATGTATACAGCTTGAATAGTATCCCTAAAGGAAAAGCTATATATCAAGGGAAAGATTTCTGGATCTCCAAAGACAATAATATAACTGTGCATGTAATACAAATCAACCAATAAAAAAAGATTTCTATATCCCAAAGACAATCTTATAAATGTGCATGTAATACTCACAATATTACGATTCCACTAATCGATATATATCCAAATGAATGAAGTTCCAGTACCGAAAAAATGGTAGCATTACTTGCCTATACAGCCTAAAACAAAAAGGTATTTCAAAGAAACTAAGATGCTTACAGACGACGACACCCAAAAAACTAAGGCCCAGCAACAATGTCACTTATCTTCTGAAATAAAAAACGACCAACCACTCCAAAATAAAATTACCAAAACTAAGTAAACAGGAAAGCATAGCAAAAATGATGTACATAGGAATTTAAACAGTTACTTGCCTTCTTCCCCTTGTCTTTGAGATCATCTCTATGAGATCATCATAGCGACTCTGGTGGTAATCAATCCAGATACACAACTGCCTTATCGCCTCCCGTTTTTCCTCACTCAAGTCTAACATTCCCTTATCTTTGTCATTCATCTTCTTTTCATATTCTCCCATCTTTTCGTCCTTCTCCGCCATCATTTTATGCAATGTAGCTATCTTCTCTTCAAGTTGGTGGATGGTTTCTGTCAAACTACCCCTCTGAGTCACCTGGTTTTTCTCTGCCTTTTCTAATTCCTCAACCTTCTTCTTTAGCATCAATGCACATTCTTTCTCGTCTTTCAGTTGCTGCACTAGAGTGTCAATGTCTTTCTTCAGCTGCTTCTTTTCTTCATCTGCTACTTTGATCAGGTTCAAAGCAACCTTAAGCTCATTCAATATTTCGTAAATTCGGGACTCTAGATGACCAGTGTCCTCCTCAAACTTCATATTGAATGTATCCATTTGAGTCAAAGTGTCATTTACTTTATCTGAAAGGTCTGCTATTATTTTCTCTTGAGTTTCCTTGTATGCAACAATAACTCCTGATAATGTTGCAATCCTCTCTTCCAATAACCTTTGATGTTGAAGTAACTTCTCTTCTTTCTTCAGATGATCCTCTTCTTTCTCTGTCAGCAACTGTTCAGTCACACGAAGCTTCTGATTAGTTAATCGTAGCTTTACCTCAGTGTTCCGAACATTCTCCACCAGTGTGCTGATTTCATCTCCTTTCATTTCTAGATCCCTCTTGAGATCTTCAATCCTGTCATCCAGTTCGTCTATTTTCTGATCTTTACTTTCAAGATTCTTCTGGTATTCTTCTGTTATCTCTTCAATCTTCATTTCTGCAAGTTTGAGATTTTCCTTGTACTCCTGCAGCATACCATTAAGCTGTTTGTGCTCCTCGCCCAACTTTCCAAATGCTTCCTCATGTTCTTTAAGCTTCATTTCCCGATCCACAATCTTTTTTGATAATTCAATATGCTGATTCTCTGCATGTGCCAAAGTCTGAGTGGACTCATGTTTACCATTTTCAATTAGCAATTCCAGCTGGCTTTTCTCTGTCTGAAGAAATTCTATCCGTTGCCTTAGCTCATTAACTTCTTCTGTCAAGGCAACAGTCTGAATCGAAGCTTCATTTTGCACATCCTTTAGATTCTTCTGCAAGGATCCATGTTCATCAACTTTCTCAGTTAATGCATTCTCCAGATCAGATAGTTTGCTTAGGAGACTTCCTTTTTCCTCTTTCAGCAGAATGTTCTCATTGTTTGCACTGCTTATGTTTTCTTCCAAGGTACTCTGCTGTTCACAAAGGGATTTCAATTCAGCCTGGAGATCATTGATCTGTACCACTAGACCTTCCTTCTCTTCTACTAACTTCCCGAGCGCTTCCTCCTGTTCTTTCAGCTTTGTTTCCTGATCCACAATCTTTTGTGATAATTCAGTGTTCTGATTCTTTGCTTGTGCCAAACTTTCAGTGGACTCTCGTTTATCTGTCTCAATTACCAACTCCAGCTGGCTTTTCTCAGTTTGCAGCAATTCTGTTTGCTGTCTTAACTTATCAACTTCTTTCAAGGCAACAATCTGAGTAGAAGCTTCATTTTGCACTTCCTCTAGCTTCTTTTGCAAGGTTCCATGCTCTTCCACTTTCTCCGCCAATGCGTTCTCCAGTTCAGATTTTTTGCTTAGGATACTTTCCTTTTCCTCTCTGAACTGAACCACTAGGCCTTCCTTCGCTTCCAGCATTCTCTGGCCATCTGATGTTGTCCTGGCTAATTCCTCCTTCAAATTTTCCAACCGCGTGAGGTATTCTGATGTTTCTCCAGCTTTTGCCTCAAGTTGAGACTCTATTTGAGACTTCTGAACTTGCAAATTCTCCGAAAGCTCTTGCAGATTGCTCACCTGCAAAGTTAATGCAGCAATCTGAGCAGATGATTCGGTTTCTCCATCTTCAGATTTCTTCTTTATAATGGCTAGTTCACTTTCTCTCTCAGTTAGTGCCTTCTCAATTTCAGAAATTTTATCTTGCATTGTCTGCTTGTCATTTTTCATCTGAACAATTGTCTCATCTTTGCTTGTCAGCTGCTCTTCCAACTCATGTTTCAGATTCTGAAGTGATGTTAGCTCCACTTCTAGGTCCTTCACTTGTAAAAGAGCACTTTCTTTCTCTTCCAGATTTTTCAGTGACTCCGCAGATTTGTTTGCTATATACTGCTTAAGACTCTCTAGCTCACTTGAGAATTCTGAAATTTCTTGTGCTTTCTTCTCCAGTTCTGCTTCCAATTCAAGTTTCTGGTTGCAAAGAGACCAAGAATCTTCTGCTTTCTTCTCCAGTTCTGCTTCCAATTCAAGTAATTTTTGTGCTTTCTTCTCCAGTTCTGCTTCCGTTCTTTCTCTTCCAGATTTTTCAGTGACTCCGCAGATTTGTTTGCTATATACTGCTTAAGACTCTCTAGCTCACTTGAGAATTCTGAAATTTCTTGTGCTTTCTTCTCCAGTTCTGCTTCCAATTCAAGTTTCTGGTTGCAAAGAGACCAAGAATCTTCTGCTTTCTTCTCCAGTTCTGCTTCCAATTCAAGTAATTCTTGGTCCTTTTTATTCACCTCGGTTGTTAAGCCCTCTACTTCAGCTGTCATCTTGTTTCTTTGTTGCTCCATTTCCTCCTCCAACTTGCCTTTCAGTTCATTTAAGGATTCAATTTCAAGTTGCATATTGTTTATCTTTGTTGTCAGAGCTTCCATCTGGGATGAGAATTCCTCCTCCTTTTCCTCAAGTTTCTTCACCAAGACAGAGAGCTCGTCTTCCTTCTGTTTCTCTATTTCTGATCTCTGAGACTGCAGTGAACCTATCTCCAGTTCCATACCTCTTAAACGAGTCGACACTTCAGTTTTGTGAGCATCATGCATCTCCTTGTGAGAAGAGAACTCCTTTTCCTTCTCATCTAGCAGCCCCTTTAGTTGGTCAGCTTCACTCGCAAGGTCTTGGATCTTTTGTTGAGCTTGCCCAATCTCCTCCAAGAGCTGTAAAACTTTCGATGATAGTGAAGAATTGTCTTCCTCTGCAGCCTTTTGCATTTGACTTAGCTGTGCTATTTCCTTTTCAGCAGAATCTAGCTGTTCCTTCACCAAGGGAAGTTCGCTTTTTAGGGCTTCCAGTTCTTGCTGTAGGGTTTCTTTCTCTTCCTTCAACTGCCCCATAGTGGTTCTTAATTCTTCAATAGTACTATTGCCTTCTAAAATGCTGTTTCCCATGGCTTCTTTCTCCAAGAGTAAACTGTCTCTTTCTCCAGTTATCTCGTCGAGCTTCTGCATTAATTCAGCTTCTGATTTTGCAGATTTCTCCAAACTTTCTTTGAGGTCCACTGTCTCAGCTAGAAACTTTGAATTTTCCTCCTTCAACCTTTCAGCTTCACTAGTCAAACTACTTATTGTTGTTTCTGCTTCTTGCAATTTGCTCAAAGCGGTCTGGTGCACGGAGTACAAGGCCTCCTTTTCTTCTTTCGCAGCCATCAACTGAGCCTTTAACTCAACTATTTCCAGATTTGCACTTGCCAGTTCTTCCTTGATGCCATCTGTAACTTCTCTGAATTCCAGTTTACCATTTTTCTCCCCCTTTTTTCTCGTACTGAAATCTGAATCTGAGTCCGAGTCTGAGCTGGAGGAAGAACTATCCTTCTCGTGTTTTCCATGCACATTTTCCCTCAGTTTCCCAGTGAGATGATCATAACGAGCATACAGTGATTGGTAATGATTGTGAAAATCTTGAACTGCCTCCACCAGTGGCTGTTTTTCATCTCCGCCATCTACTTTAAGATAGGCTAAGATCTTCTGAATCTTGTCTTCAATTTCTGCAAGATGTAAGGACCAAGTGTTAACTTCGCCTGAAGATTCCACTAGGGACCAAAGAATTTCTAGACTATTTATTTATAGCAAGGGACGGCGTGGCATGATAGATATCGAATTACCATACGAAACCAAAAATTTTACAGTCAGATTCAGTAGCTCTTGAAACAGACAAGTGTATACCTGCTTTGGTTCCTTTCAACTCTTCATCTTTCTCTGGATCAACATGACTTCCAAAAAAGGATTTAACTTTTTCCCTGAACCGATGCTTTGTCATCTCTTCAAGTGTTTATGTACTAGTCACTTGTTTTTCTCCGTCTTTTCAACAACAAAGGGCTGTGTCCATCCCGAACAAGTAAGTTCCTCTACCGAAGCAAAAAGTTGGCGTGTCAGGATTTAAGACAGTAAATTTACATGAACCAAACAAGTTATTGCTATATGAAACCAATTTTTATAGTCTATTAGGATATCTCTCTACAAAAAGTAGTTGAGAAAAGAATCGTCAATATCAACTACCAATCACGTTACACAACATGCCGAATAGAGGGGGAAAAGAGAAGAAAATCAAACACAAAAGAGAGGAGAGAAATCAATCTACTTGCCTCTTTTACTGGATTTTTAAAATTTCAGATATTTAGACCTATGAATCTGGAAGTTAAACGAATAAAATACAAGACTGTTGTTCATATGTTCATCTCATTCTTTTTAGCAAGAGTAGTTATTTTAAGCATGGCCACGTGTCCCAAGTTCTGGACACTCAATATCCTTTCCACCATGTCCAATTTCTGTTCTTCTACCTAATTCTTCTTAGCTTCTTTTCCTGTATTAAATGCCTAGAGCATTAATTTGATGATCTGGAATACACGCAGTTCCACTTCTATGATCTGGAAAATGTCGACGGGTGAGTTGGATCCTCCAAAGTAGTTTATTTATGCAGCAATACCTTCTAAGAGTCTGAGCAATCTAAGTAGTCTCTTCACCAACCAAGAGCAATAACTAGGAATTATATCTCAACAAATACGAAGCATTTCATAATATGTGGATGAGAATTGTGATCATCAGCTAAATATCCTTGTGTTAGCCAATAATTAAAAGGTCTTTTTCCGCCTCATAATGGCAATCTCAACAGTCGAAAGAAAAATGTATTGAATGAGACAGACTGAGCTTTATGAATTTTAAGATACTGTTCGACAACAGCTAGACATGATGCACTGTGATACTCCCCGGAAAGTGGGGAACACACTCATTCAAGTCATCGACTACATTCTCATCTGAAAAAGCAAGAAACTGCGATTTCATGTGAAAAGATAACCAAGTAATTAGAAAATAGTCTTCAACTCTGATTGAATTCTTCTAGAAAATCTGAGACATTTTGGTATAAAATTTATAATTAATAATACATTTTTTTATATTGGTTTTAAATATGTAAATTTTATTTTAAAAATTAAGACATAGGTGCATCAACTCATACTGAAAATTGAATGTGTTGATCAATGTACTACCAATTTGGCATCCCTTTTTTAAATGGACAGAGACCTCTAAAAGGGGGCAATTTGGTTGTGGGATAAGGAACATATCCAACATACTTTCGGGGTAAATTATGAGTTATTATAAATGTTTGGTAAAGCCTTTTGTTTCGGGATTGTTTGTAATAAATACAAGTTCAGCAAATTCAAAGACGTACCTGAAAACTACAGCTCGAAGCAAAGCAAAACTGAAAAAAAAAATAGTTTAGAGAGAGAATGATTAAATGGAAAAGCAATAATTTCGGAATTACTAATTCCAAGATAAAACCACAAATAGTCAAAGTTTTTAGAAAGACAAATTTAAAGTTGAAATAAAAATGTGTTCCCATTTATCCAGTTTAAATCAAGCGTATGGTTTATATTATATTGTGTATATTTCATTTTAATCCAACCAACCAAACAATTTTCAATAAAAGTACATCTACTAGTCAATCCCAGAATAATGTATTCCTCAATCAAATGACCCCTAATTGGACTATAACGTAATCTGGTCTAAAATAAAATATTAGGGAAATTCAGACACAAAATATTCAGAATGTACTATAAACAATTAGGCAGTTTTCTCAATATCCTACCAAAATGCGCATCCATTTTCTTATATCATTTTGTAATTATCTATTTTCAGATTCTCTTTAACGAAAGAAATTGGAAATCCTAAGGCTAAAAAAGGAAAAACAATTAAGTCCAGCTGCCAAACATGTGTTTTCTGGCAATAGGCCCTATCTAAATTGGCTTACAGAAAGGAAGTA
>DF357222.1:203902-245530 GCA_000787875.1 Solanum virginianum
TAAATTGGCTTACAGAAAGGAAGTATTGCCTACCATCAACTAAAAAAAACTTTTATCAATCATTTTAGGTAAAAATAGAGGGAAATGGTATATTCTCCTCTTTCAAACCAAAAGTATTTAGAACATGAGGCCAAAGCATTTACACTTTTTGAATTCTTTAATACTTTTTAATAATTTTACATAAAAGGCTAAAATGTACTCCTAAGTCGTATTTGATAATAAACATTGTTCAAAAATTTTAGTACGAAATCATTTTATGTCTCATATAATACTATGGTCCTAGGATAGGTAAAATAATCTATTAAAAGTAATTTTTGAAAGATTGTAGAAGAGAAAGTTTGACATTTATTTATCTATATTAGAATCTGATTAATTTGAATTTGTACATTGTAAGACTTATTTCTATGCTAAATTTGGCACTGACAGATCTTATTTTTTGGCTGGGCAATCACAGATTTATATTTTGGCTGTTTATGACCGGCGTTCAGGTAAAACAAAGGTCAGCCAACTTTGAAAAATAAAAAAATGACAGCTAGATAATAACAGACGTGACATGTTCTTCTTTACGATCCAACTATTTTTCGTTTTTCCTTGCTTTTTATTTTTTCTATTACTACTACGAAATGACTAGCTAAATGTCCACTGTAAACTAATCAACAACATTCCAAAAGAAAAAAGTAAAGCAAAGTGTAGTGATTTCTCTGTTCAGTTCTCCACTGAATTCAAAAAATAAGAACCTTATTGATTCCAAAAGCCAAAATTGAACAATTACAACGAATTTAGAACTGTATATGCCTATAACATATCTAAATCTAATTAATCTGAATTAAGTTCATATGAATGAAGAAAAAACTTGCGATCTGCAGATTCATAATTAGATCAAACAGAACACAAAACCAAAAGTTCATCACAAAATTACCAGAAGACGGAGAGAAAGTTCATCAAAAACTTTTTAGCAGAAAACAGTACGAAGATTAATAACAGAGCAGGAGAAAGACGGTTGAAATTCGATACCAAAGCAGAGCAAAACCTCGAAAAACTCAGAAAAACTCTTCGGTTCGAGCAAAATCATCGAAACCGAAGATTTGAGCAACAACTTCATCGAGTCAAAGCTTAAATCAGCTATTAACTCTCAAATTCTCAATCATTTTCTCCAAATCATGAATCAGAGAGCTAAACAAGTATCAGACAACAGAACTTCATAAAATCATCAAATTAATTCAAACACGATCACAATCTCTACACGAAGAGCAATCAAAATTCAATAGATTAACAATCAACTCTCTAATACATTAAAAAAATTACCAAAAATGAATATCAGTATCAAAAGTCGAAGCTCTCACAATCTCCGCAACGAAAACAATCAAAATTCAGTAGATTAACAACTAAAACACAAGCAAAATCACAAAATTAAGAAGATTAACATCAAAACACAGGCAAAAACAACAACAATCAACAGCAATCTCAAAAATACAAGTTCAGCAAATTCAAAGACGTACCTGAAAACTACAGCTCGAAGCAAAGCAAAACTGAAAAAAAAAATAGTTTAGAGAGAGAATGATTAAATGGAAAAGCAATTTTCAAATTTGAGGAATAAGAAAAGGAGAAGCCAAAAAAATGAGAAGAGGAGCTTTATAGTCAGACTGTAATGTAAAGTGGGTCACTTTTGAAATATAGAAAAAGATAAGGGGGTAAAAGTAGATTTGTCTGTTATATGGAGCCCTTATAAGGTTAAAAGCGATTGGTACAGCATTTCTAACTTCAAAATTTTTTTGGAAGGAAAAGAAGATGGAATCTTTGGAGTTTTATTGAATCTAAATTGCCTTTTGATTTTTGTTTATATTACAAAAACACCATTATTTTTGTTTTTTTATTGTTTTCTTATTTAAATTAATTTTAGTGGTAGCCTTGTGTTTTGGCTTGAAACAGGTCATTATTTTGTGGAATTATTCTACAATCATATTCTGATACTGTGTGTCCCTCTTGTCTAATTACAGTGTCTTTCAGTACTTTATTTAATTCATCCGTCCTATTTTAATTAAATTTATAAAATAATATATTATATATTAAAAAAATATTTAAAAAAATATATTATATTTTTATTATTATTCTTTGTGAGATCATAATATGTAGTTTAATTTATCTTATAGAAAATACAAAATTCTAATAAATAAGAAGACAAATATAGAAAAATTTTAAAATATTTATCTTGAATTTTGAACATTGAAAAAAATCTCAAAAATTCAATTGATTTGAGATAGAGGGAGTGTTTTCCTTGGTTTTTATTATGTATATGTGTAATTAATTATCATTTTTAGATATGATTCATATATTATTTATGGTAAAAAATTTCTTAGTGTAAACTTATTCATATTGTTGATTTTTAGCGAATAATAGAGAAAGATATTTTAATTGATCGATAGCTATTGTAAATTTTCACGATCTATATTATGAACTGAATAGAGTGATTAGTGCTGATTCATATAATCTGGTACGATTTAATTTGAATTGGTGTGTACCTAGCAATAAATATAAGATTAATTAATTAATGTTAGATTTTCCTAATATAGTTGTATAGGATAGTATCTGGTGGCCACCAATATAAGATTAATCAAGTTATAATAAATCTTCATGATATCGATATGAACTGAATTGTGTTATCAGTGCTAACTTGTACAGTCTATTACAAGTGGATTTGAAAACTATAAAGAGAAATATTTCTTATGCTTCGATGTGTTAAAAATAATATATATTGTATTTTTAAAAAAAAAAAGGAATAATATTTATTTACAAAGATATCCTCCATAAATATGATAGAAAAGATATCTCGAAAAAAGTTTTAAGGGACATTTAAGTAAGTCTTTAATCATGCTAATGTATGCATTAATTTTTTTTACATTACCAATAACTAGAAATTCACGATATTAATAATACACATTTTAATATATAATTAAATATATAATTAGTACAAACATTAGTTATATATAACATAAAAAAATATACTAAATAAAATATTAGTAACACATCACCTCATAATTCAACTCTAGTCCTATTTTTTATATTAAAAAGAAAAGGTTGAATATGCTTTAAAAAAATAAATATATATGATGTTTTCAAGTTTTGAACGTATTCCTCAAATACTTGACAACATGGATCATGTTCACATGTGGACTCTCCAACACGATTTTAATTTTTAATCAGCCTTAACCCTTAAGTAGCTTTATATATTTAATAACAGATAGATATGTGAATGAGATTTATTTTTTATCAAAAGTATTTTTTATTTTGAATTCTAAATATGAAAAAAGATTCTTAATTGAAAGTATTTCTTCTAAATGTCTTCTATAAAATGTGAACCTAAATTAATCAAACTATTGAATGATGAATACAAAAATCTAATATATATAATATCTTATGAGCTTCTTTTAACTAACCTATGACTAAAATATTTAGGTCAATTAATAAATGAGTATAATGATAAGATATGTTATGTCTGAATAATAGGGGACAGAAAAAATAACTGATGAACTATAAAGAATGAATCAGTAATCAATGAATTAAACTAGCAAAGAATTAGATATATTCATATCTATGGACGAGTAAAAATGAATGGAGTGAGTAAAATTCATAAAAGATCGATGATGTATTAATTATTTCAATTCATTTTTATTTGTTTATATTTGATATAATATATCTATTAAAAAGTAATTAATACAATTATATGTTCGGAAAGTGCATTAAAAAATAAATAGTAATTCTGAATAATAAAAATAAATAAGTATAATATAATAAATTGTTTTTCAATTTTCAAAATTTAAAAAAAAATATATAAACATCTAATGAACCAATAAAAATAGATCTATGCTTGCGAGATTTAATTGTCCCCGACTCCGTGCCAATTCCTTCTCCTCACTAAAAAAGATAAATTATTTAAATAAATACACATATCAATGAAAAAATTATTTTATTATTTTACTATACTATAAATGGTTATGTAAGACAGACAATAGGTCGACATATTTATTTAACAATTTAAGGGTATATTTGTAGGGTTTTGATAGTTCTTTTAATTTAATTTAGAAGTTATAAAAAGTTTCATTGACTTTTAAAATTCGATAGTGCACATAAATTGAGATAGATGAAGTGACATTATTTAAAATAATTTAAAAAGTTATATAAAAATTTACTTGATTATTAAAATTTTATTAGGACCACATGAATTGCGACAATGAGAGTAATATATATTATTTGAAAATTACTTTAAAAATATTATAAATTAAATAAATAACAATTTTAAATATTTAAAAAATATATTAAATTTATTAACTCTCCACATTATATACAAATTGCATAAATTGATTTTTTTTATTGAATCCATGCGACGTAGAGTCTTTGTCACTAATTATTATTAATATATGTTAGAATCTAACGCGTGTACGGTGTATCATGTTGTTAATGAAGAAATTCCATTGGCCTTGGGCTAATATATATTTTTTTTTTACATAAATTTTTTACAATTTACTTTTTATATTTATTTATCAAATAAAAATAAATAAGAAAATTATTTAAATTTTCAAGAAAAATTCCTTCGCACAAAAAACACACCGTCAATCCTTAAACACTGTTCTTAAGAAAATTAATATGATATTTTCTTTGTTATAGCGTATGTAAAATTATATTATATCTATTCGGGAAGTAAATTATTTTTTCTTTAGTCTCAAATAAATTATAAGAAATTATAATATGCATCACTTTTAATCTAAGTTCAAATTATGTTACTTAAAGATTAAGAAGTAAATGTACTAATTAAAATTAAAAAAATTGACTAGCATACATTTTTTTTAATTAAACGAAAGATCAAGATTAAGTAATAACCCCAACGTCTACGTAGAACACTTTATAGAATCTTATTGGCCAAAATAAATTAGTTTAAGTACACTCCTGCAACATGCATAAGAGACAATTATGACATCTGAACAAAGAGATTATATTATTATAAGATACAAAAGTTTAGGTGGCCAATAATCCAGCATAACCAAGTTGTCTCTAAGTCTCTGTACTATTAATTTGGATCACGAGATAGCCTTTTTTTTTTAATTAGAAATTTTAATTTTTAAAAAATCATTATATCATTATTTTTAAAAATAAATTTTGTAATGCATAGATTTAAATTTAATTAGATCTTAATACGAATATTGTATGTTGAATGAGAATTAGAAAAATAAATTAACAAATTGTATGTATTTCTATTATATGTAGAAGGTTAGCGAAGCAACTGAAGCAGATCGTTGTTGGATGATATGTTTGCTTCAGTTATTTGCTCAAACAGACCGTTGTTGGACAACATGACTGCTTCAGCTCTTACTCAAGCAGACAATTATTGTACAACTGAAATGTAGCAACATGTTTGCTTCAGTTGTTGTACGACATGTTTGCTTCAGTTGTTGTACGATATGTTTGCTTCAGTTGTTGTACGACATGTTTGCTTCAGTTGTTGTACGATATGTTTGCTTCAGTTGTTGTACGACATGTTTGCTTCAGTTGCTTGCTTAAGCAGACAACTGCCCATTGATGTGTTTGCTTCAACTGTTTGATTTTAATTTTTTTTTACCATGAATCTAGATAAGTATAAAAAAAAATTATAAATCATAATATTTGACAACTTCAAATTTTTTAAAAACAAATACCAAATTTAAATAATTATTGAAATTAATTTATCAGCATCCATAAAAGGGGACCAAAAAATAACATGTATTATTTAATTAGTAAATTACATAAAAATTTTCACAAATCTACATAATTAACTATTGTAATATTTTCTAATATATAGAAGAAGCTACGAAATAGTTGAAGCAGACAACTATTAAACGTTATGTCTGAATAATAGGGGACAGAAAAAATAACTGATGAACTATAAAGAATGAATCAGTAATCAATGAATTAAACTAGCAAAGAATTAGAGAGAGACTCATGGACGAGAAGGAAGAAGTAAAAGAAGAAGAAGAAGTAGAAGTGGATGAGGAAGATGAACTTGATGTGTATTTCTTGAGTATTCAACTTAATCATGTGAGCTTTAAGTGTTCTACTTATATAGTGTATAATATGCTCTTCTATAAGGAGATATTACCTCTCTAACTAACTAATAGATTGTTGACACTGAATTTTTTCTCGTCATATCATAAATTACTCGAATTATATATATATATAATAAAATAATAATAATGATATAATTAGTCCGGGTGCGTGTAACTCACGCGACCCCAATTTTCTAATTCCTGCCTCACGCGTGACACCTTCTCTTCAGCCGTCTTCTTCTTCCAGAAAACCAGAAACCCTTTGAAACAACCAACAACACTGAAACCAGACGACTGAGAAACAGCGTTCGCTCTCACTCTCCCTCCTCTCATTTTCGTCATCTTTCTCACCAACTACGAAAACCTGATAACCCCTCAACCTGCGGCCCGCCGCCGAACCAACCAAGATCGACAATCAACCGCACGTTTGACCCTCGCCCATACCCTCGGTCAGAATATTCGACCGCAAGCCTCGACGCTCGACCGGACGACCCGACAAGTCGGACAAATGCATCGCTTCGTGAGAACTTGTTGGAAAAGTCACCCACGCGTCTCGATCTGTGAAATATGCTCACGCCTTCAAGGATTGCAGCAAAGGTTCCTTGTCGGGGAAAAAAGTGATTTTGAATTCGAAAACCCATCCCGTCTGGTCTCCATTATCAGTCCGGGGACTGCCAAGGGCGAACCTGAAAGTTACTCCCTATAAATTCCCTTTTCTCTAAAGAAAGGAGGGGACAGAGTTTTTGGCAAGAACTTACTCATTTTTTAGGTACTATCGATTTCTGAAAAGCTCAAACATAATTCATAAACCTCGAGGTCGAGGATTCTTTGATTGAAAAGGGTAGACAGAACTCACTGCGTGGTGGTGAAGGCTTCTCAACTTCGTCGTCATTCCCAGTGTGCTGCACCGATACAGGTAATTTCTCCATTTGAACTCCTCATGTCTGGCATGCTCTGTTGTATTTTCTGATTGCTATTAGCTGATTGAGATGGTGTTGTGACGAATTGTTGCTATGATGATACGATGTTGCTGTTGTGTGGTTGTTAAGACGTCTCTAGGACTGTGTTATGATGCTATTAACTGTGAGAATAATGTGGTGGCTGATATACTCTTGTGCTGCTCGTATAATAGGGTGTCAGAATTGCTAGGCCTGTTGGAGACCTGCTCCCAGTTTATTTTATGTTTTAGAGGCAATTGCGGTTAAGTGTTGTGTTGTTCTCAAGTGCCTGCAAGTTGTGCCATCTTAGCACGTGACAAACCTTGTACCTTGAAATGTAGCTTTCCTTTAATCGTTTTTGATGAAAATTAACTGCCTGTTCCTGCTAACTTTTACTTGAGAAGGACCCTTAAGTTTGTATCATTGCTAAAGAACCTTGAAATGTAATATTACAAGTTTAAAATCAGTGTGTATTACAGAAATGGGCCAATCCCCAAAAGGCAGCAACAAAAGGGGTTAGTGGGCCAGGCAGGCTCAGTCTCGGAGCTAGGATATGATTTATTTTGAGTCTGTCAAATTCAATTTTTTTTCATCTCTTGCTTTTTATATATTTATTTGTTTATGATATTTGTCTAACGTGAATATTCTAAGTTAGTTAATTTCCTCAGCATATTTGCCATTTATGTTAATTTCCATTTTATGTGAAGAACTCATTAAAAAATAGGTCAAATTAAGTTAACATTTTCAAATCCAATCCACTTTTTTTAAAATTCTGTCAGCTGTTTCAAATTAAGTCAATACTTCTTAAATTCAGTCAATACTTTTCAAATTAAGCCAACACTTTTCAAATCGAGTAAATATTTTCAAAAGTTAGTCAAACTCCCTAATCGTCGGTCTAGCGCATGTTAGCGATCATTAACGGTTGATTTTGGGTGGTTAAGTTCTTTTCAAAATGGAAATTGAATCTTTACCCATTTTCTCTAAAATTTTAAAGTTTGTGTTAGGTTTTAATATTTAAATTTTGGTTTTCTAATTATCTTTAAAATTAGGTGTCGACTCTGTGTTTTTTTTTAATTTTCGAAAATTTGGTTTGTGCTTAGATCAATTGGGCATCGAATCTGATTTACGGAAAGAGTCTATTAATTTTTGGTGTAACACTGGTTACCTAACATAGTTATCTTTTAACTAGTCTCATTATTGCCTCAACATTAACATGTATTATTTAATTAGGAAATTATGTAAAAAAAATACTATTAATCTAGATAAGTATAACAAATTATAAATAATAATGTTTGACAAATTCTATCTATATCACATAAGTTAATATACAAAAATAATAAATATTGGGCTTGTGCTCTAGCAGACGATGGTATCTAGTACCGATACAATTGTCTCTCCATAGTGTTTGACAAAAAGTGCAATTTTCTATTTAATGAAAATGTCATTTTATTGTTGTTTGAACAAATCACATATAAAGCGCAATGTAATGTTCTACAGATTGCAGGATGTAGATAACCTTATCTATCTTCGTGGGGTAGAAAAATTGTTCCTAATAGATTTTTTGACTCAAAAATATGTTATCAAAATTAATTTGAAAAGTTAAAAATAAGTTGACAAATAGTAATGAAAATTAAATTGTATGTATAGGATACTATAAAAATATTTATAGCTCCTACATAAATAAGTAGCTGCGCAGCAGCTACAAAATAGGAGTTAGATAGAATATAGACTAACGATGTACAAACAAGAACCAATCCCAAGGAAAAGGTTAAATAGAAAACAATTAATAAAATATGGGTAGATCTCATCTGAAGTTCTCAATCGATTTTGCCCTGCCATGGGCTCATCAGGTTGGCTGTGTATGTATAGGATACTATAAAAATATTAATGTTAAATAGAAAACAATTAGTAAAATATAGGTAGATCTCATCTGAAGTTCTCAACCTTTTGAGTCAAATTAGTGATTTTTTTTTGGCTAGTGGATCTCTCTCTCTAATAATTGCATAAAATGCTTTTGGTCAGCTATTTAAGGTTCATAATCTTTATCTTCTAAAGTAGCAACTCATAAATCAGTTGTAAGGGTGTGTTTGATAAGAAAGAAAAATAATTTTTGATCAATATATTTGAAAATTGTTTTCTCTAAGTTTCTTACAAACAAGAAAAATGACTTTTCTAATTAAAGACGCAAGGAAAACAAGTTAAATAAATAAATGTCTATGTTTTTTGTCTCCTCCCAAATCAGCCGATTCCAAGTTGAGGAGAGCAGATTAAGCATGATGATGACAATGTTTAAGTTGTTAATGTTCTTGTATATTTGACACAAATTATTGCACATTTGTATATCTTTGTTGAAGTGTGTAAAATGGATGTATGTTCTGATGTTTGATGCATTAATTCGACATCTCTAAAATTAATTATGATGACCAACTAGGATTGTTGTACATTTTTAGTACTCCATTTGTTTTTTATCAGATGTTTTGTGCTCAAATCTTAGGTACGAAATCATCTTTATTAAATAACGTTTTTATTACTCTACAACATAAGATTTTTGGATATAAATTTAAATTTAATTAAGTCTCATATAAATATCAAATGGATCCTTATTTTCTTTAGCCAATTTATTTTTAAATAAATTTTAAAAATAATTATTAAAAAATTAAAATAAATAATATACGTGTAATATTATAAACCATAAAAGAGGTGAGGTTATAGAGCAAAATCCAAAGACAGGTCTCTAAAATTATAAAACAAAAACAACTTATTTATATGATTGTGTCTTAACTGGAAATTAATAACCTTACACACTTGTTAAAAGTGATGATTAAAAAAATATCTCACAAATTAAACCAATCTCTCAATAACTTCCATTTGTTTTTCAACCCATTTTCTTTCCTTCCATCAATCATTGCTAATCCGTAGTGGCCAAGTAACTAAAATGTTATTGGATAGTAAAATACTTTTTCAGTAAAGAATAAAAACACACCTATAATAATTTCACTCATCTCAATTTTCAACGCATTTTGCCCTGTACTTTTTTTTTTTACCCTCCCTCGGAATATCAAATCAAATATATATAAGTGGGAGTACTACTTTTATTATTAAATCAGTAATATACGGTTACATTATCCTTGTACGACGAAGGATAATTTTGTTATTTTATCATTTTTCGTGTTTTATGTAGACATTGTTTCGCCTGCTCCGCACTTCACGTGGCCGGGGCTATCTTTGCTACTTTGTGTCCTCCGTATTATTCTATCGCCTCGACACTTCATGTATAAAGTAATAAAAATATTTTTTTTTATTTTTACGAAAAATAATACCTTTACTATCAAATCAGTAATATACGCCCACGTTATTCTTGTACAACGAAGGGCAATTTTGCCATTTTACCACCTTCCCGCCTCACGTGGTCATTGTTCCACCTCCTCCACACTTCGTGTGGCCGGGGCGACTGCCTTTCCTACTCTATGTCATCTATATTATTCTGTCATCTCGACACTTCACGTGTAAAGTAATGAAAGTAACTTTTTTCTATTTTTACGAAGAATAAATATAAAAAATATATCTAAATTAAAATTTCATACTTAAATTATCGCTATATTAAAATACATTTAACTAATTTAATTTAACCTTCACTATTGATTTTACCATTTCCGTTTTTATTATCCCGAGGAGCTATTTCCCGCTTCGTCTCCCTCGGCTGATCCGTACACTGATATTCCTTCTTCACGCGGCTTTCCTTCAGTAGCAGAAGATCACTCACCTTTCGTCTTCTTCACCGGCGCCGGAGCTCCATGCTCTGTCGGTTTGTTTCGCGAAACAGTAGCGACTCTTTTCTCTTCACAAAATTTTAGGTTTATAATGTTTCTTATCAGTTTTTAGCTTTCAATAGGTTTTCCGATGAGTGCTGAAACGAAATCAGTGATTACGTCGCTTACCAGAAGCACAGGGAATTCAGAACAGTCATACGAGTTGAAAGCAGCGGTTTCCTCCTCTATTTCGCAAGCTTCCTCTATACCCGAGCTGATTTCGTATCTAAAATCGGCTTTTCGTGATAAGGAGTTCTCTCTGGTCGAAGGAATTCTAATGGACCGTGAAAAACAGTTGCGGACAGAAATTCAAAATCTTAATAGGGATTTTGATTCCGTAAAGAGGGGGCGAGATTTAGCAGAAAAGGACCAGGCTATAGTTGACTTGGAAAAGCTTAACAAGGAGAAACAATTGAAGGATATGCAGAGGAAATATGAGGAGCTAAAAAATGTAAATGCTGAAGCTGAGACAAAACTAAAGATGTATGAGGAAAAGTTCAAAGTGTTGGAAAGTAGAATATTGCTCCAGGAGGAAGCAGCTGCTAAAATTCGTGCTGTGGATGTCTCAGTGATCCAAAAAATGGTTGAAGATTTGGAAGCGGATGATGATGCTGTAGAAGTGAATAGACAAGTTTCTGGTGCTGATGGGGATCTTCAGGAGAAGCACTTGTTACGTAGGGTTCCCTTGGTTGATTCAACTGGAAATGGAAGTGGTAAATCAAGAGATGAAGGTATTATGCTTATATGTGTCTTGTCGACCTTTTTGTTATAGTTATGTGCTCCATTTGTTTATGCTTTTAAATTTCGGTTACGAAATTATAGTTATTGAGTGATAGTTTCTGTGCTATGGTTAACCTTTACTTGATTTTCGAACTTGTCTATGGATGCATGTTGTAATTTTTGCTTGGTTGTGGTGCACATTGTAATTTTTGCTCGGTTGTGGACCTAACTCCTAAGTATTTATGTGGAATTGGAAATATGGTAGACACTGATATGGTGATTGCGTGCAATGGATCTGTGGATGTGATTTGTATTCTAGAGAAGTATTGAAGGTACCTCTAAAGTCAACACGAATTATTAGTTTCATACTGAACTATTGTCAGTGTTAAAAACACTCTTTACTTGACTAATTGAACTCAAATACACCTCCAATCTTGCAACATGAATGAAATACACCCCTAAATTTTTCACCAAGTTTAGGGTGTTTTCAACACTTCTCTTGGCTTTTTGTTAAGAGCTCCATGCCCCACAAGAAGTTGAGACGATGTGCTAGTCATGTAATAGATTGGGGATGTATCTAAGTTTAGTTAGTCAAGTAGAAGGGTCTTTTTAAGGCTATCAATGGTTCGAGAATGAAACTAATAATTTGCGTCAAGTTTAGGTGTGTTTTCAATATTTTTCTCTTTATATTCCTTTGTTTTTCATTTCAAAGTCTAGGATTAACATGGTCACATGGTTGTCGCCGCAGGCAGTGGTAACACGGACTTCATTTCAACAAAAATGAATCTGTTTAGTTGTCCTGATGTCCAGACATTGCATCCCATGCCCTCTGCTGGTGGTTCTGCTCAAGTCAATAGCGATGTTTCCAACATAGAAAAGAAAAGATGCTGTTCAGAGGAAGCAGGTATATCTGATTTGATGTTTTTTCAAACATTTCTTTTGTTATTTGTGGCCCTCACAGCTAGTTTTTGTTTGACAAGTGAGAATATCAATCCTTCTGGTTCTGTCTTGCATGGTGTATGCAAATTGACCAAGAGATTTGCTGCTGTAGCCTGTATGTTGCATAGTGTATCGAGAGAAAAGTCAAAAGGTCTTCATTGCATATGGAATTTATTCTTATTCATTTAACAAAGTTTATCAAGGATACTTCATTGTAGCTTGAGCTTAGTTGAAGAACATAGGATCTTTACCCTGTATCACATAACATAAATTGAAAATTAATGCAAACCAGCCCTTTGAATTGCTCTGTTCAGCCTGTTAAAATTATTTTAGCAACTTGAGATAGTTGTGAATTAGAATTAGTAATTTCTTATTGGTCAAAAGGTAGCAAATGAACTCAGCCTGAGGGTGGCTGTTGGATAGAATCAGCCATGTTGTTTAGTGACTGTTGGATAGAATCAGCCATTAAATAATTTCGTATTGTAGCTCCATGTTGTTTAGTGACTGTTGGATAGAATCAGCCATTAAATAAATAGCTCAAGTAGCCTTTTGACTAGGAGCTCAGCTTACTGTCAGCAGTTTTGAAGAAGTTACAAGCCAGTTATCATGTCAGATCTTGATAAAGCTCCAATGCATTAGAATATTCAATGTATTACTTATCAGAGGAGTTTTATACGTTAAAGAAATGTAGTGTGATTCTGTCAGTAATGCATCAGATAAGATAAAGAGAACTGACAGTTGAACTAACGCTTTGCCTCATACCAAGGAACAAACACACTGTAGATTTTAGTCCTCTTACTAAAAGTTTGCTTTAATTTGGGTGAATACTTGATCTCCATGGTACCACTTTTTATAAATCTCAGAACCCTGAAAATCATAGATATTGTTATACTAGTAACAATCTAATAAATGTATGTGGTTCTATCTGTAGAAAATGGGCAATAGTGGCTCCTATTGTTAGTTTTTAATGCTCCTAAATTTGAGCATTGCTTGATACATATTAGTGACTTCTATGGATAAAAAATGCATGTCAACGTCACTAACTTAATCTCCTCTAGTGTTAAAGCAGTTATTGAGAGACAATTTTAGTCTACTTTGGGAATACTTAAATTTTCTAGCTTGTGAATCTATTTATCTGACCTATCTTTCTCAGAAACAGTGGGACACATCTGGAGCTTTTTAATGTTTACATATCAATGTGAACTTGCTCCACTTGTTTAAGGTTAATTTTTTTATATTCATTTTGGTGGTAGTGTTATTTTCTCATACATCTCTTTAGAAAAGCTCTACCTCCCGAATTTCATTTTTAAAGCCAAGTTTCTTGCTTGGGTCGATTCAAATGCTATCAACTCTTAAAATAGAATGTTATATTAACTCTTATATAAATAGTACGCAATTCCCTTTTTACAAAAATCCTTTTCTAGAAGCAGCTGGTATATAATTCAAAAATTGAGCTTATTTGTAGTCACTTACAATTTCGGCGTAACTCATAGATCATTAGGTTCCTTGCCTTTTGGTCCTTTCAACTCTTGTGTAGTCTAACCATGAACGTTATTTGAGTTCTGCACGTGGTGATTGATTCTAAGAATCTTTACACATCTTATCAGCAATGTGCATACACATACAGAAATTACCCATCTTGGGGATCCTTCATGTGTGTTATATTGATGGCTCTGTATTTTATTAAAGACATGTTTCTGATGCTGAGTGCTTGTGTAAACTGAATAAATTATTGGTGCTTTCTTTCAGACCCTTTCCCTATCAACTCAGCTTGTGAGAATAGAGCACCTATTATAGATCTGGCAGCGTGTGAAGCTGAATACCTTGTTAAGAATAAATTGGGTACAGTATCTGGCAGGGCTGGGTCTTCAACTGTTGTTCACATTTGCGACAGCGATGATGAGAATGCAAAGGCTTGTGTTTCAAAAATTAATGGTATAAGCAGGAATTTAACATTTCCACACCAGAAAAAAGAAGAGGAAGTAAAGGAAATTTCATTGTCCGAGAGGAAAAGAAGCTTAAGTGATAGTGACAATGGTGATGGTTCTTCATTTCGCAAACAGAAGACAGGATCTATTCAAGAATTAAATGGTGATGGAAAGCTGTCCTTTGCTCATGCCAATCCCCATAACACGGTGTTCGTTAGACGATGCGATGACAAAGATGGAGGGAAGTCTTATTCTCAACTTTCTTCCAGAAGATCTGATTTATTCAAGCTTGGTGGGATTGGTGATGATAGTTCTTCAGATTCAGAGAGTGATCCCTTG
Source organism: Solanum virginianum (assembly GCA_000787875.1). Taxonomy (NCBI): domain Eukaryota; kingdom Viridiplantae; phylum Streptophyta; class Magnoliopsida; order Solanales; family Solanaceae; genus Solanum; species Solanum virginianum. The sequence continues at coordinate 218,650 of DF357222.1, forward strand.
AGCGACAAAAGTATGAATTTATTAATCCAAAGAATGACAAAACAGAAAATATTCTCATCAGAAGATGATTTAAAATCGTCCTTTGAGAAAGACCCTGAACTTTGTATGAATGCGGTATGTGCACTTTATAGGAAACTAATTTCTCCAAACATCTCTCCCAAGGGCCTTTGTTTTACCTCAAGTCAGGGATTGAGTCAATCTGATAAATTCAGGTGTGTAATTACTTCCTGATCCTTTGACATGTTATCTTTCTAGTGGTTATATTGTTTGTTTGATTGTTGAACTACTATTTACCTCAGCAGCTTAACCACTAAGCAAGTATTGCCATCAATGTTTAATAGCAAATAAGATCAGGAATTCCAATCTTGTACTTATCTGGAAAAAGCACCATCACTATGTTTCTTCTGATGTCATAATCCTTGTCAATATGGTGTTCATTTTGTTGGTATTTTCACTGATAAGGCAATGCATTAATACCCTTTTTCATTGGATTGCACTGGTTGATTCTCATTAGTAACTGTTGCCGTTTATCTGTTTCTGCTTGGTTTACCTGCTAAGGTCTTTCATAACATGGCCTCAGTCAAAGTTTATCCTTGGGGCACATGTTCGTGTCTGTGGGATTTAGGTATTGGTAAAACTTTTCCTTGTATTTTTCCACACACTGCTTGTAAGCTTCAGTGTTTTTTTCCTTTTTGGGTGCTAATGAAGCTGAACCTGGGAAGAACATTTAAAACTGCCTTCATTTGAAGGAATAACTCGCATGTGGCTTCTGTGAGACTTAAACTTTCCTCTTTTCTTGGTATCCAAGCTGAATTACTCAGGAAGTGATTAAATACAATGGTGTGTTTGATACTGTAGAGGTTGGTGTCTAAAAGTCTAGAAGCACGCCATCTTTTTAGGTGTCTACATTAGGTTCAAGGTTATGCCAAAAATTGTGAAGTTGAAAGTTACATGTTGGAGTAGTGAAAACATAGGGAGAAAACGCTCGTAACAGCAAAACATAAGGACAACATTCAAATTTAGTAGAAGCAATTTAAAGAGGGATTGTCTACTGAAATAGTGGGGTAAGTGATCTGTGATTGGATCTGAGTCCAACTACTTGATCAGATCTTATTGCATTTGTTTAATCCAGATATCAAATGGAACATGCAATATCCAATTTGTTTTGATAATAAATGTGTTTGTTTTTCCCGTGCCTATGTATCCATGATTCTTTAAACTGTCACTTTATCCATTATACTTTCTATAACTTTTTTTTTAATGTTTTTTCTCGTGCAGCATAGCTGCTTTGGGTGAATATCTGATTGATGGGGATCCAGGAAATAAACTCAGAAAAGCCGTGGAAGAAGTACGTCCAAAGGATCATGCTGAATGTAAAAGATTAGCTACTGAATACTGCCACCAACTATATCAGATATACCTTAGCAGGGAGGATCGCTTGTTTCACCCAGTCCCTAAGTTCTAGTTTAGCAGAAAAACAGACAGAAAGGTGATTTGCTTTTCTGCTATACGTATGCTGTTTCCAAGGTATAACTATACTGATTTGAACTTCCATATTTTGATCACTCCCACTCTTTCCCGGTTATTGCTGCACAAGATGGAAGCCTTTGCTATAGCAACTAGTTACCAAGACGTCTTTCTGATTCATTTGTTTTTGAATTTGGTGTGTACTGTGGATAGCTGATTATAGATAGTTATGATTATATAGGTTTCATGGTCATAGGTGATAATAGATATGTAAACAAGTTAGGAGTATATTTGTATCCCCATGAATCATGATGAAGACTTGTTCCCTTTTGTATGTAAGGTTCTTATATTGGGCGCTTTTGGCTTAATCACCTCTTGGTTCCTTCTCTTGTCTTCCTGTTTTTGCTATTTTAAAAGCTCTTAAATAGGGCTCCATAACTGAATACTTATAAATGCTAACTAAATTAGTACGTCTGTGATTGATGAAAATGAATCAGAAGAAAGGGAGAACCTTTTGGTAAAGAGCAATTCAATTACACGAGAACAAAAAGAACCAAATAATAATGTAAATCTTGTTAACTAATTTAATTAGGTGATTTTAGATTTGAATCTTAGGAACATTTTATCCTTTACTCAACAGAAATAAAGATTTAAGTGGAAGAGTTTGAGATATAGTACATTTGATGCTTGGACAAGATGAAACTATTTTCAAGGAGATTACACATTCTCCTTCCACAGCTAAAGATTTAAGTGGAAGAGTTCGAGACATAGTACATTTGATGCTTGTACAAGGTGAAACTATTTTGAGATTACACATGTTCTCCTTCCACAGCTAAAGATTTAAGTGGAAGAGTTCGAGATATAGTACATTTGATGCTTGAACAAGGGAAACTATTTTGAGATTACACATGTTCTCCTTCCACAGCTAAAGATTTAAGTGGAAGAGTTCGAGATATAGTACATTTGATGCTTGAACAAGGGAAACTATTTTGAGATTACACATGTTCTCCTTCCACAGCTAAAGATTTAAGTGGAAGAGTTCGAGATATAGTACATTTGATGCTTGAACAAGGGAAACTATTTTGAGATTACACATGTTCTCCTTCCACAGCTAAAGATTTAAGTGAAAGAGTTCGAGGTATAGTACATTTGATGCTTGAGCAAGGTGAAACTATTTTGAGCTTACACATGTTCTCCTTCCACAGCTAAAGATTTAAGTGGAAGAGTTCGAGAGATATAGTACATTTGATGCTTTAACAAGGGAAACTATTTTGAGATTACACATGTTCTCCTTCCACAGCTAAAGATTTAAGTGGAAGAGTTCGAGAGATATAGTACATTTGATGCTTGAACAAGGTGAAACTATTTTTAAGGAGATTACACATATTCTCCTTCCACGGCTAAGAACATTTTTTATCCAATAAGTGAAAGGAATATATTTTTGAACCATTTTTAATACGTTAGAGATATTTTTAACCCTAAATAAAAGGATGAACAAATTTAATTTAACAGATGGAAGAAAAACATTTCTAAGTCATTTTTATAAATTAGAAGCATTTTTATTTTTTTTCCCATTTTTAATTACGTATCCTAAAATAATAAACATTTTAATAACTTATTTAAAAAGAAAAAAAACGAGCCCCTTAAATAATTACACCAAGTTAGATGTATGAGGAAGCTGAATGACAAAATCCTGTGTCAACAATAGTATCCTGTTCCTCGAAAACAAGAAAAAGAAAAACTTGAAGCATAGGTAACCCAATGAGCTGGTGGATATTGAAATGAACCAATATGTGAAGGAGGAAAAGTTTGGTCCCATGTGGTTGTGGATAAATACAAGCAAGTTGCTTGCTCCATTAGCCCATTCTACTGTTACAACCTGGTGCACGTTTGCTATCATGGCATGATTTTAACTTGACACAAAATTTTAAAAATAAAAAAATTATTTTAATTTTATTATTATGTCAAATAGAGTAAAGTGTATTTTTTATTGTTATAATTTAATATTCGATATTCATATTGAGTTATGATTAGTTTATAATTGTATTATATAAGATTTATTCACCGCATAAAAAAATATTTTTATTGATTTATTTTTAAAAAAAATTCATGGTCAATGAGTAAATTTAAAACCTTTTTATTAAGAATAACCTTTTTTTTATATCTCTTTCATCAAAATTTCCGTTCATTGTACTTATTCAACATAGGTTCATTTTGAAAGAAACCAAGCATCTACTATAATATAAAGCGTGTTTCTTTATTTTTCCTTCTATTTTCGTAACTTGTATTCTACTATTTATTTTTATTTATTTATTATATTAAAAAATAATTTAATAATATTTATTTAACTAATATTAAGAGACAATTTTACACTTAATTTTTAATTTGCTCTTATTATTAATTATAATAATTATTATATTTTTTAAAATATAATATTTATTATATAAAAAAATGATATATTAAAATTATCCATCATATGTTTTGCCAACATGATATAGTAAAGTGATAAATGATATGCCGTCATATTTTAAACTATCGTGATAGTTTTTTTTATTATTTTTATATCATTGGTGTATAGATAACTAACTAATCCATTGAACATGCATTAAAATCTCATCAGGATTTTTTTTTTCCTCTGCTGTTTTCATTTTATATTCACAAGCGTTTATCTTTTTTTTTAAAAAAAAAAAAGATCAAACAAGTGGGTAAGCATAACAAAAAAAGAAAAACTAAAATATATATAAAGAGTCGAATCAGTGCCAAGGTATTGTTTGGCTTCTGAAAATTTGTTGACCACTACTTTATGTTCAAAAGTATTTAAAGGTATTAGCTAAAATCAAATATAATAAGCATCATTTAAAGGGAAATATGTATTAATTAGCAACTTGTGACTATAAGTAAACAGTCATCTTTGATTGAATTTCTTAGGCATATAATCTTCCCTACGAGATCATTTTAGGGTGATTTTTTTATCTACAGATACTTTTATCACATTTGTAATCTGTCAAGGATGAGACCTTGAGAATCAACTCTATAGCATTTACATCAAGAATTCAAGTATTGTATACGACATTAGTTCAATACTTTATAGGAACTATCCTAAATAATGAACTTATAAAATGTATCTGTTTATCATATAGAGATTCCTTGTTCCTTATTTATGGACTATTATGTTGAAGCAAAATTTATCATGTGCTTATGAAAAAATAACAATTTGTGAAGTCATTGGGTTTGATTTTTATAAATCTTATTTTAATAAGTATATTATCCTCAATATAGAGTAATAATACAAAAAAAAAAATATGCTCCTTTTTAGTTTTATATTGTTTGTCTTACTTTTTTCTTAGTACGTTTTAAAAAGAATATTCTTACCTTTGAGATAACTCTTTAATTTTTACTTTTCAAATGACATATTTAAAATTACAAAATTAACCAACGATATTACATTTGACTATCTTTCAAAATCTAAAAGTTTTCTTTAGTTTCTTGAACTTCATGTCAAGCTAAACCAGATAAATAAAATTAAACATAAGAGTAATACATAATAAAATGGTGAAAACAAATAAAATTCAATAAATTTATAATTATTCACTAGCAAATCAAAAATGCATATTCAAGTAATTAAAGGTTAAGTTTACAACAACAACAATATACCCAATGCAATACTACAAGTGAGGTTTAGCGAGGACAAAATGTACGCAAACCTTATCACTGCCTCATAGAAGCAGATAGTTTGTTTCCTGAGAACTCTTATCTCATAAATCCATAGAATTAAAGGTTAAGTTTATTTATTAATAATTGAAGGGCCAAAAATGTTATTCCCTCCGTCTCATTTTATGTGACATTTTTCTTAAAATTCATCCAAAAAAGAATATCAATTTATGAAATAATTTACCTTTAATTTTTTTTTTACCATTAATGAAATAATTCTCAGCCACATAAATATATAAAAATGATTTTAAATTACAAATTTTAATTTTTTTTAAATATTGTGTCAAGTCAAAGCGTATCACGTGTAATGCGAGGGATGGATTACTATTTAATCTTAGAAAATATTTATTAAACATTTTAATTAGTGGTTAGTAATGAACCATTAGTAAAATATTGTAAAGAACCAATAGATATTATTTCCATTTCAGGTAAGTCCGACAAGTCTTTCCCTTCTCTTTCTCTTCACACAAACAAAAACCTCTTTAATCCTTTTTTTTCCATGGCTCACAAAATTCACCATTTCTCTTCCATATCACCTTCTCCTTCTCTCTACTCACTCCTCTTCCCGTCGATTCTCCGTTTCGCCGGAAAAATTTGGTAAGTTTTGCTGCAAAATTGTCTCAATAGATTCATATTTCGCTTTATCAGCTTCAATTTGTTATTTCATCTGAATGCATGTGTTGTGAGGTGAACTGTTCATACTTTATTGATTTGTGACGGAGGAAGAGAAGAATTAGAGAAGAAAATAAGCGAGTTGTGTTATTTGTTGTTAATTAGCTAACCTAATTTGCTTTAAAAGGAAATTTTTTCTTCTTTTAGTATCGGTATGAATGAAATGTTTGTTTGTAGTGGAATCGGGTATATAAGGTTTATACTGTATACTTCTTAAGATTTTGGATATGGTTTAGTTGATTGATGCACTGTTAATAAGCTACTCCGAGTATTTTGGGTGTTGATGTATTGGATAAGCTTGCTAATGTGAAAATAAGTGAATATTTATTGAGATGAAGTATGGTACTAAGTGAAGGAAAGGGGGATTTTAGGAAAAAGATCTATCGAAATGCTGATGAGAGCAAAGGGAAAATCTGCTTTCATCTTCAGGTGAAGGAGACATGATTAGGAATGAGTTTACTGGTTTAGAATGTATGATATGTACATGTTTGATGAGGAAGCTAGAATTAGGATGTTCCCCTTCTTAATGGAAGAGAAGAATTAGAAGAACTGAATTTTGCTCTTTGTTTTTAATTAGCTAATCTAATTTGCCTCAAAAGGATTTCTTTTTTCCAGTGTCGGTATGAATGAAATGTTTGTGTGTAGTGGAATGGATATAGATGTATTTGTTGTCTATTCCTACTGATTTTGAATGTGGCGTAGTTGATTGATGCATTGTTAATAAGCTAGTCAGCTATTTTGGGTGTTAAAGTATTGGATAAGCTTTCTGATATGAATATAATTTACTGCTTTAAAAATGTGTGTTCGACTTTCTCTGATGTTGATGTAGAGTACATGCGTTAAAAGGGAAACTAGAAATTAGGATATTTAGAGAATTACTGTTTAATGGAAGGGAAGAATTAGTGAAGAAAGTAACCGAGTGTTGCTCTTGGTTGTTAATTAGCTAGCTTAGTTTTCCTTAAAGGGAAAGTTTTTTTTAGTAGCAGAATGAATTAAGTTTTGGTGTATACTGGAAACACTTATAGAGGGTTTATATTGTCTACTACAACAATAAGCTACTCGGGTATGCTTGCTGATTTGAAAATAATTTTGGTGCTTTAAAATGTGTGTTCAGTTTTCACTGAAATTTGTAGAGTACATGATTAATAGGGAAACTGAAAATTAGGAGGTTTCGGGTGTTAACTGTTTAGATCTGCTTAGATGTGCTCGTTGCTTGATATTCTTGAACAGGGTGATGATATTGTTTTGGTCCCTTCTCTTTTGGAGGTGTAATTAGTTATAGGAAATTATGAAATAGCTTTTAGAAAAATTGAAAAGAAAACAAAAGTTTATATAGGTGGTGGAGCTTCATAGTCAATGTGGGAAGAAATTTCCCATCAGAAACTAAGGAAACCTAATTAAGCAAATTATACTAAGCGGATTCCCGAATTTAAGAACTCCCTCCAATTTCACTCCAGTTCCACTAGCAACACCTTGCAAACATACCACTCCTTCTTCTTCTTTGAAACCATTTTTTCTGACATGAATATCTGGTTCTTGTAGTAGTTCTATTTGCCTCAGCTACACTATGAGATCCCTCCTTTTTGTGTATGGCTAACAGTCTTGCCAAGCACTAAAATTTGTTTCAGATTATCAAAGAAATATGCCCAGAGAAGGTTTTTCTTTGGATTCCCACTTTGAAAGTCACCCTTTGAATATCTGTTATGTATGTGATCATTTGATAGCATGACTATTAGCACATGCTTCAATTTTGATAAAATGGAAATTATGCATCATTTAAGGTGGTCTATTATTAGATGATGTTTCTTGGTCAAAGCAATCTGGTGATGCACATATAATCTCATCATCAATAATTTGACCAAAAAACTGATCTGGTGTAGTGGCACGGTCAGGCTATTGTTTTAATGCTCTGCAGTTTAGTGGGGAAGCCAGGGAATGAGTTCTGGCAGGGGTGTAGGCTTTCTGGTAGCGTTTTCTGCTAGTTATTTCCTCCTATTTTTTCCCTTTGAGAGGTGCTTTTCTGAAAGATCTGTCCCATTTTGAACGAACTATAACATCTTTTGACAAACAAAAGAAAAAGGAAAATATTGTTGCACAGTCTTATTGTATCACAATGCATTAGTTTTACTTTACTTTATCTTTAATTCACTAATTTAATATATGATCTAAATTTTTTTTTCATTCCTTGACAAGGTTTGATTTGCAGTGTTATTAAAACATTTGATTAAACTAGAACATTTTGACATTATGGATGAAGCCGTTGACGAAATTGGTGATGAGGTGAACGGACTGGATGCCATTGATGGTAGACAACTTCGAAGTAAGGAGATTGACTATACGTTGAGGTCTGGGAACTCCATTATGCTGCAATCACATGAATTTGTCACACTTGGTGAGGGTGATCATTACCAAAGTACTCCCAATTTGTTTACAGATATTCTCGACAGAAAGAATCTGGACAGGATAGGATCTTCAGAACATGCAAGTGCTAGTCCCCGTTGTATGAATGATGCTGGGGTCATGGTTGAAGAATTGACACTGAGAAACTACAATGGGAAAAACTTGGCTGTAGTCGGTGCCTTGGGCAATAAAGAAACAATGAATGTTAGGCCAAACCAGTGGTTTTATCAGCTAGCAGGTGGATCTGCATGCGCAAGCTCACGTGGGGAAGCTTCCTATAGAGACAGATGTAGGACATCATCGGGTCTCTGGGAGGAAGAAGAGGGAGACACATTATTTACTGGACTTCTGAATCAGAATCAGAACACATTAAATGAAAACTGTAATCTAGACGGAGAAAATTTGCAGAACAATGGTGATAAAGCTGTTTCAAACAATGTATTTCCCTCTTCTGAGGGTATCCGTACTAAGATTATCTCCAAGTCAGGGTTTTCTGAGTATATTTTGAAAAGCACATTGAAAGGCAAAGGAATCATTTGCAAAACACAATCACCCCGAGTATCTGCTAGCGAGTCTCGTGGCCAGAGTTATTCGCAGTGTGCTAATGCTTCTTCCACCATTGCAAGCATGGATGCATTTGTCAATCCCAATGTCTATCAAGATGGGATCAGCTTAAGAGAACGGCTGAAAGCTGGGGGGACTAAGTTAAACAAAGATGAAGGCTTGTACATCTTCAAACAAGTTCTGGATTTGGTGGATTTTGCTCACTCTCAAGGAATTAGCGTACAAGACTTGCGTCCATCTTGCTTTAAATTATTGCGCCCAAACCAAGTTGTATATAGTGGAGCGTCTGTACATGCTCAGCTGACTGAATATTTTGTTGATCAAGGTGTTTCCAAGTCAGAGAATAATCAGAAAGAGAGAAGCTCAGCTGGGAAAAACATTTCTTCCTTTATTGATCCTTGTGTAAAGAAGCAAAAACTTAGTGAAGACACGCACCTGAAAATGAAGTGGCCTCAATACTCCTTCAAGTCAGGCCACAAGTCTGCTTGCAGAAACACTAAATTAAATGCTGCACCAGGCTATGGAGATGACTCAAATGAAGAGGATTGCCTCATGACAGAAGCTAACAATCCAAGCAAATATAGGTTGCCTCAACCATCCATTACGTCAAAACCATTGCTGACTTCCATGAGCTTTAAGTTGGAGGAGAAGTGGTACACCAGTCCTGAGCAGCTTAGTGAGGGTGGCTGCACATTTTCGTCAAACATCTATTGCCTGGGGGTTCTTCTCTTTGAGGTTTGAAAATAAACGTCTAGTCAAAATCTTTTCTTTTTGTTGTCTCATTTCTGCAGGAAGTTCAATCAATTTGACACAAGATTTAGCTTTCTAATCACAATGAAATTCGTTCTTGATCTTATCACCTCTTCTAGAGTTGGTGGTATTCATTATTTTGTTATTATTTGTTAGAGGTCCCAACTAGTGTAGTGAATGATTTGAAAGTCATGTAGGAGTATGATGGGGGTCATGTCAAGTCTTGAGTGAGGTAGGTAGTTTATTTCTAAGCTTACTTAGTGGATAAGGTGGACTATATGTAAGTTTAATTAGCTATGATGTGTAAGAATTTGAAATTGTCTTATGATTTCTCTTACATGGTCTATGGTTTATCTTACTTCCTCTAAGATAAGTTTACAATCATCCTTAGTCTTCGCATATGTAGCAGAATTATATATAGAATAAGATGCTACAAGCACACAACTCATGGATGATGTGTGTGCTTGTAGTGAAGGGTGTGGGGTCCATGTTACTACTCCCTCCATTTTAATTTATTTGTCATACTTTCCTTGTTAATATATTTTATATTTGAAAATTACATTTAAAAGTTTATAAATCACAATAATTAACAACTTAAAATATTCGTTTATATATTTGAAAAGTACGTGTAAAAGTACCAATTTAAAATATTTAAAAACCATATAAAAGATTCGATTGGCTCTCCTAATTTCGTCTGTACCGCATGAATTGGAACAAAGAAGTGACATGTATTCTTTAAAAATGGTGTAAAAATAATTATAGATCACAAAGATTGACAACTTCAAATATTTCAAAAAGCATTTTAAAAATTTGGTTGACTCTCGAAATTTCATTTGTGTTGCATAAATTGGTACAAAGAGATGGGCCCATGCTGAGGCTCCTGTATCTAGTGTATCTATAATACATATATGCCCTTAGTTCTGTATAGACTCTACTTTTCGGTATAGCGTTGTATCCTTGAGTTGTCCCACATTAATCAAAAAAACATATATGTCCTTTGTTTTTGTTCAGTAAGCAAACAAATTACTTTTTTTAATGGGCCGTCTTAGAGCACTCAGTTGATACTATATTTTCTAATATGGATTTTCCTTCTCTTTCAGTTGCTTAGCTCATTTGACTGTGAAAAGTCTCATGCTGCTGCAATGCTGGATCTTCGCCATAGGATTCTTCCCTCTTGTTTCCTATCAGAGCATCCCAAAGAAGCTGGATTTTGTCTTTGGCTGCTCCATCCAGTGCCTTCAGCACGTCCAACGACAAGGTGGTCAAAATTTCTGGTTCTGTTTGTTTTCTCTTGGCTCCTTGACGAAAATACTGTGTGAATGCATATGAAAGAACTTGACCTAAAAACTGCAGTTACTGAACTATTGGTGATTAACAGAGCTTTCAGATAGTTGATACCTCTAAGGTTTATCGAGCTAGGGCTTCTAAAGTATGATATTGTTCATAATTAAAGTTTAAACATTATAGCCCAATGTATTATCTGTGGTAATTGGCATGTTAGCTTCTTTTTCCCCCGTCTTGAATGCAAATGTACTTTTATTTAAATGTAACTCAAGGAAGTGCAGCCATTTACAAGAACTCCTAGTTGTTTTTGGCTTTTGTATAAAGTGTTGAGTCTTTTACTTCTGGTGGTCCTGAAAGTAGCAACTATTTCGACTTTCAACCCACATGACTATATATCTGCTTTGTTTGTATAGAGATTGATCCTAGCTGAGTTTCACCGATAGAGTATAGCTTTTCCAGCATCTCTAAACTTAGTTTTGAGAACTATGCTCATCAGCAGATTACGCCTTGTTTCCATTCAATGTTCTTTTCTCTCCTTAGAGTGCTGAACACATTCTTCATAACAGTACCAATGAGGCTAGAATATCATTTCCTGCAGAAAATTTTTTTTTAGTTGACTGTTTTAACTTGGAATAAGTGATATCTTTCTCAAACAGTCTTTTGATTTTAAAATTATTCGTCAGGATATAGTTATTAAATTAAAAAACGGAGAGAATTATTTTATGAAGAGATCGGTATTGGAACTTTAGGTCTGTTCTTTGCATACAGAAGCAAAGGCTTATGTTTTTAATAGGATGAATTGGAAGGAAGTATTAAATGTGACTCGTTAGTGTATAGTTATGAGTGTATTGAAACATGCCAGTCTCTTTTTCAGTCTTCCCTTTTGAGTAGTATTTTTGCAGTATTTCAGTTATCTCATTACTGGTATGGAACAGGGAAATCTTACAGTCTGAAGTTATTGCTGAGATTAAAGAAATACCTGGAGATTTATCACTGTCATATAATCAGGAAGAGGAATCTGAGTCAGAGTTATTATTATACTTCCTCATGTCACTGAAAGATCAAAAGCAGAAGGATGCCACAAAGTTAGTGGAAGTACTCAGATGTATAGAAGCAGATGTCCAAGAGGTCCAGAGGCGTCGAAGCAGCAAGGCCTCTTTTCCGTCTTCACACCTTGGGTCTCTTGTTCCACTGCGGAACAGGTTTTTTCATAAAGGAGCATCAAGTTCAGATGTATATCCGAAGCTTCCACCTGTATGTGAAAATGAAAGTAGATTGGTCAAGAATATCAAGCAGCTTGAGAATGCTTATTCCTCCATGAGATCCAATATTCAGCCGTCTGATGATGTTGCCGTGGTCCGTAGAACTGATAAAGTTTTTAACAATAAGGAGAACATTGCCTCGACAGAAAATGTTAAAGAGAAGGATAGACCAACAGATCGGCTTGGAGGTTTTTTTGATGGCTTATGCAAGTATGGTCGGTATAGCAAGTTCAGAACAAGGGGAATATTAAGAAATGCAGATCTGAACAATTTTGCAAATGTCATTTGTTCTCTAAGCTTTGACAGGGATGAGGAATATTTAGCTGCTGGTGGGGTGTCAAAGAAAATTAAAATATTTGAGTATCATGCTCTCTTTAATGACTCTGTTGACGTTCATTACCCATTTATCGAGATGTCAAACAGATCTAGGCTCAGCTGCATTTGCTGGAACAGCTATATCAGGAACTATCTGGCTACCTCTGACTATGATGGTGCGGTTAAGGTGTGTACTTGGTTTTAGTTTTCTGCCAGTGACATTGGTAGAGTATTGCCTTTTATGTATGCTGAACCTGTCCAATGCTCATATTTATTGCTTATATGACTATTGAGGTGATCTATAGTCAGAAGGCAATTATCTTCCGAACGTGGCGCTCCATGCTTAATTCTCGTGGAGTCAATTTATGGAGTTTTATGTTCATCACACATCTTTCATTTAAGGAGTGAGTTGCAGTGTAGCATGAGAGAGCTTGGATATGTCTGTTGCACTTTATGTTGAGGCAACTTGTGCATTTCTTTTTGTTCCTTTTTTTTAAGCAATACAGAAGCATGTAAACATGTTGTGGTGGTACTTTGACTCTGATGTTGTACCCTTGTTCCAGAAGATAAATTGATCCATCCGCTAGAAATAATTTTGGATTTGGAGCACTTTCAACTGAGAGGGGATTGGCTATGATCCTTGTATGACATAACTACCTCATCTTCTTTTTGCATATCTCCTAATTTGCCTTTCTGTATAGTTATGTAAACAACTTAGATAAAATGTGAACTTCTAGAGTCTGCATCTCGTCCAATCTGTTCTCTTTCACCCAGTTTGATTTTGCTGGTCTTTGTTTAGTTTTACCGATTGTGCTGTTTATTCACCCTTGTTTTATGTTTTTTGACATACTGCTTAATTTTTGCAATAATGTTTTGCTTCTCATAACTCTGACCTGTAAATGCTGGTGTTAAGTTCACTACTTTTATTGAATATCTCATGACATTGTCAATGGTTTCAGTTATGGGATGTGTCTACTGGTCAAGCTTTTTTGCATTTGACTGAGCATAATGAAAGGGCATGGTCTGTAGATTTTTCTCGTGTGGATCCTACAAAGTTAGCCAGTGGAAGTGATGATCATTTTGTGAAACTTTGGAGCATCAACAAGGCATGCTTCCCTCTTCATGCTACTGTACATTGTACCTCCATGTCTTGTATTGAGAAGTTCCCTCCCCCCTGCCCTCCCTCCAACACAAATCTCCTTATTGGAGGAAAAAGTGAAAAAGGTCGTAGTTTGAAGTTCAGTGTACAGAGAAATGCAAAGGAAATGTAGGTTTAAGGAAATTTTGGATTTATACCGTGTGTATTCCTCTCAAAATTAGAAATAATGAATATGACAAGGAATGTGAATGTCCTACTTGTCCATAAAATCAGAAATTAGACATGGCTTGCTTGTCCCTTTTGGGTGCAGTGGCGCTAAAGATAAGCAAATATATACATATATCTATATACATGTTAACATATATATATATATCTTTTGTTTCATAGTGTTTATTGTATCAACTTTTCCTTTTGTGCAGAAGAACAGTGTGTGCACGATCAGAAACAAAGCAAATGTTTGCAGTGTTCAGTTTTCACCTGTCTCCAGTCATTTTCTGGCTTATAGTTCTGCCGATTACAAGACTTATTGCTATGATCTTCGTAATACCTCGGCTCCTTGGTGTATATTGGCTGGCCATGAGAAATCTGTTAGCTATGCAAAATTTTTGGATGCTGAAACGCTCATTTCTGCATCCACTGACAACAGTCTGAAGATATGGGATCTCAATAAAACCAACTCAAGTGGCTATTCAACCGATGCTTGTGTCTTAACCCTTAAAGGGCACACCAATGAGAAGGTTGGCTATTCATAGAATATCAGTCATTTTTGCTTGTATATCTATGAGATCCAAAATTTCGAATTGTGTACTTAATCATACTATCTTTGCTTATCAGTACCATTATTGCTGTATGAACTGACATCTCGTCTTTTATTCTTAGAATTTTGTGGGATTATCTGTGAACAATGGATACATAACTTGCGGGTCAGAAACAAATGAGGTAGGTTCCTTGCTCCCTGTTTTAATTAGGAATACAATCATATGAATCTCTTCTATGTTATGATTGAATATGAGAACTAATAGGAAAGGAGGGCTGAGGTGTTAAGTTAAACCCTTACCTAGGATATATAGTGTCGCATACCATTGATGTGGATAATTTTGATTTGTTTAATGAAGTTATTGGCTGTCTCCTACATTTTAGTTTCCTTGCAAAAATATAGTAAAACTGAGGCCTTAATCTTCTTCTGTGTCTTGCAGAAGAAACACATCCTGCTAGTCATTTGCGACATTCTCTCCCCCAGAAAAAAACTGTTGTTGAGTTGAATTTCCTCATTTGCAACCATTTTATGCTTTAAATAAGAGAAGTTATTTAATTCACTTTCTGCATTGAGTTAAAGGAGCCATATGTAAAAGAGATTCTTATATTTAGTTTTTAAGTAGTGAACCCTCATGCTGAGAACACAGAATTTGCGAATGGTACTAAAGTGTGTGCAGTTGTCATATTGTGCATCTATTGCACCAACATTTTAGATTATGACGAACCGTCATGGTAGACAATTTCCTGGACAGCTTTCTTTGACCCAAAGCCTTTGTTTGCTAAGAAAGGAAAAATGAAGTGTTGGACATGAACAAGAAAATGCAGAAAGACAGCTGAACACTTGAAAAAATTCCTGGAACTTGAAACATGAAAAGGAAACAATTTGTTTTTGTTTTACAGTTTCCTCCTGTCAAACATGCATGCAGAAACTTATTTTTTTCCCAGTTACTTTTTCTATACTGTAGTTCCCTCAAGAATTAATTTTCCGACAACTTTTTTGACATCCAAGCAAAGTGAAATGGAAAAATATACATAAAAAGGAGAGGACTTCTTGTTTATGGGCTTATCTCTTCCTTGCAGGTCTTTGCTTATTACAAATCTCTGCCTATGCCTATTACTTCTTACAAGTTTGGCTCTATTGATCCAATCTCTGGTAAAGAAACTGATGATGCGAATGGGCAATTTGTTTCAAGTGTTTGCTGGAGACAAAAGTCGAACACTGTTGTTGCTGCCAGTTCCAGTGGCTGCATAAAAGTACTCGAGCTGGTTTAGACGTAGACCAGTTGAAATATTGCAATCTTCATTTGGTCCTTCTTCCTCAAGTTTCCTGGGAACCTTTGAATAGATTCTGTTGAAATGCAGCTGTATGATTCCTTGGTAATATCTGAGAAGGGACCCGAGTCTGCTACTTGTCTTGACAATTGTGGGTTGTGTTGGTTAAAAATTTTACGAAGCTGAACAGAAACTGGCAGTATGGTGGAGGGAGTCTTCTTTCTTAAACTGGAGAGCGAATGGCTGCTGAAATTACTCACCCAAGGTTCACATATGCAACATTCCTGAAGATGCAATACAAGTAATATTGGACCTTATGTGAAGAAGAGCCATTTCTGCAACATAATTGCGTGAATATTGACATACCCTCTCAAAACAGATGAAATGAAAATGCTGATGTCCTCCATATTTTAGAAGGCTCACGGTGTGCCTGAGTGAACTCCATCATACGAAATTGCAGCCTAGATAAATTTTGTTGGTGTGTTCATTTGTACATCTAGATAGATACGGACATTGTAAAAGCATGTCCTGGGAAGCAGTATAGTTGATGAGTTGCTGTACATGTCATAATTCCCTTACCCTTACATATCAATATAAAACAAATTGTACATTGAACTGTTGAATGAATATTAGTGCTTTGCCATTTCTTTTGTACCATTTTGGGGTACAGATGAAAATAAGTTTGTTGTTACATATCAATAACGTAGAAATAGAGTAATCTAAAGTGACATTTTCATTGAAATATGCAGAGGCTGAATTGCAGGTCTTTTTGAGTGGAACTTTAGCAGTTGTAAATGGATGAACAACATTCAAAACCTGTGAAATCCAGAGGGTACAGACCTCCAAGTAGTAAATAAGCTTGATAAAACTTTATCCATACTTTGTTTCAAAATTGTTGAGCTGCAAGGTTGTTCTAGTAAAATTTGAAAATTGAATACCGCGTGAACTTTGTTAACTGTTGTGTACACTTTGGCTATTGCTAGAGCTATGAGGTTTCTTTGGTCTATGTGGGCTCATAGCTAAGGACAAAGGAAGCTCTCGGTTTACTCTGCTATAGCGAGAACACGGGTTTAATGGTGATGCACTTGCAGATTGATATCCATTTCTATTCGAGGTGATCACAGGTGATCTTGGAGACGGAGCTTTTTGGCTTCGTGTTGGAGAAGACATAGTTGATGACTGTATTCTCTTAACTCTAGCTGGTGAAGATCTTGGCGATGGGTCTGTCAGTTTCTCTACAAAAAGCCATTTATGTTGAGAGTATGAGCTATATGTTCTCATAACAAAAACATACAACTTGACAAAGTTGGAAGAGCTAACCTGGTGTAGTGCTACTCCCTTTGTCCTGTAGTTTTTTGTGAAATGGTGGTTTCTTCACTGATCCCTTTGAATTGCTTGGTTTCGACGCTGTTGTCTCAGATGACATTGAGTTTTGATTGGCTTCCGGACTTGATAGAACTTTCTTCTCTGGATTCTTGGGTTTTGTTCTTCTTGACATAGCTTTCCTTTGCGTAGAATCACCACGAATGTGCTTGACATTGGCAGCTGTTGATGGCTGCTGCTTTTCTGGACTTTGAGAATCTCTTAGTTTTTGGTTATCAGATGAGTTTTTCTCCTCTGGAGTTGCAGAACTTGTTGGTTTCTGATCTTCTGGTGCATGTTTCTTTTCTTGAATCTCGGAATAAGTTAATATATCATCACCTGATGAATCTTTCTTCTCTGATATCACAGGAGACTCCGCTATTTTCTGCTTACTCGATGAAGGTTTTCTGTCATCTGTTTTCGGAGACATTACATTCTTCTGGATTTCATCCAGCTTTTGGTTCTTTCTCATTGATGAAACGTTCTTCGACCCTGGTGTTGTATCAACACGCGATGAGCGCTGATTGCCTGATGTTGTTAGTTTTGCTTTCCTTTCCGGAATATCAGCATAGATTGTCTGTTCATTTGCTCCTGTTGCTGCTTCTGGAAATTTCTCTTTTGGACCCTCAGAACTAGTTGACATTTGATCAAATGAGGAGACTTTTTGAAGTGGTGTCTCAGAAATGACTGACCTCTGATCCCAGAATCTTGAATCTTTACTCTCTATTATCTCTGAGCAAACTGACCTTCTATCGCTCGGAGCAAAAAAGAGATCATCTACTGCATCCATTTGCTCTTCGGCGCTCTGCATTGATGCTGTCCTGTGTCTTGAATAACCATAATGTGATGAATCCCAGTGCTTTTCTTTAGAGTTCCCAGAAATTCTCTCTTTCTCAACAAGTCTATAAGCAAACATCTGGAAAGGAATTTGTGATACTGGGGCCAAACCAGTGCTATCCTCTCCCGGGAACTTCTTAGAGTAACCAGCCTCGATTTCACAGTAGTCTACGAGAGGAGGGGGACATTCAGGTTGGCCATGTCCTGGGTTTATGACAAGTACTTTCTTGATATAATGCAGAATCCTACACAGAGAAGAGAAACTTGGGCGAAGTTCTGGATTCGTTTGCCAGCATTTTCTTGTCAAGTTAACGAGATATTTAGGTGAAGGATGCGGAAAGAGAGGTCTCTCGCCTGTTCTGATATTCCGCGCCATATTCTCCCCTTGGGGATATTCATCAAACGGAGCTTTCCCCGTTAGAAGTTGAAAGCATATCATTCCATAACTATAAACATCAGCTTTCTCTGTGTACTTGTAAGTGCATTTGCTTTCTGGTGCATACCATACGAAAGACTCAGCAGCATTGTCACCACAAGCCTTATAGCTACTCTTAATAGATGTTAAGCCAAATCCTTTAACTTTTGCATGAAAATAACTATCCGCGGAGGAATTTCTTGGTTTCAGGAGCACATCAGATGGATTCAACTCTCCATGATAGATCTTTCTCGAGTGCAGATACTCCATCCCTCGAGCAATCTGAAGCATAATATCGACAGCAACTTGGACAGTAAACGGTCCTTTCTTCCTCTGACCAGAATGCTCTTTTATGTAAGCCGCTAAACTTTTGTTCATTAGCTCCATAACAAGGTACCCTTCTTTCTTTTCTTCGTCGTAAAAACCACAATGATATTGCAGAATGTTGGGATGTGAAAGTGAAAACACTAGAGAAATTTCAGCAACTACTGGTTCAATCAGCTCACCAAAAAAGTTCCTCAACGCAAACGTTTCTCCTAACCATTGAATCTCCTTAACATGTCCTCCCCGCGAGCCTAAACGTCTCTTCACATGATAATCACTTGCTCCAATCAAGATTGAACTAGGCAAGAGCATTATTTGCTTGATTTGTTTTGATCCATCTAATTTCTTAAGCAATATCTCAGCTAGCCTATGCTCGTTTATCGCCAAATTTTCTGCAGCATTCATCTTTCGACTTATCGTTTCAACAAGATACCATCTATCTTCTTTCCAACAACTTTCCAATTCACTACATATCTCTCTAGTAACCAAGTATTGTTTCCCAAACATCCATTGAAAGAATCTCGGATCACACACTGTTTCTCCCTCGTACTTTCTAGCGAGCGCACTCCTCCTCTTCTGCATATCTTCCTCATCGAATCCCGAGATTTCTGCAGCTGTCTCAATAGCCTCAATCACCACAGGGAAACAACAGAGCAAATTATGAACATGAAACTCAACACAATCCTTATTGAGATGTAAACTTATAGCTTTACCCCAAAAATCTTTCACATCCAAACAACTTTTTATGTACATTTCACCTTCTTTAAAGATCCTATGAAGCTCCCTCATTGGATGTTCAAGTGCTTTCCACTTTGTATTCCTCTCATTCAACCTTAAATTATGCTTGATCCCCTCGGAAATCGTGTCGAAGGCTTGTACATACATGTCAAACAGCAGACAACATTGCTTCTGGTTTATTTGAATGTCATGTTTTAATATCATTAGAGCATTTAAGCTCCCTACTACCTCACCAATTTGCCTGAATTGATCCATTCAGCTTTAGGAGTACAAGAAATTTCAACACAACATGACCTAGAATGGAAAAAAACATACTTAAAATTATCCAACATTAGTTGAAACATCCAAAAAATAAGGCATGTTGAACCATTAATCATGAAATAAAACCTTATTTAACCTTTATACAAAGTAAAACAAGCAAAAAGATTGCATCATGTGAAGCTTCATCGTTCGTGATCAGAATTCTATTTTATCATCAATTCAATCCCCGTTCACCTTTTTCTTCTATTTAGTACGATGACGAAGAATCATAATATCACTATATTTATTTCCTTTTCTACTTCTTCTTCCAAAGTCATGATAACCCCAAGGAATATAATCAAATAAACAACAACAATAACTATGCCTGAGTCCCAAACAAGTTAAGGTCGATTATATGAATCTTCATTATTTCCTATATAACTATATAATCAATTCTATTTATCATCAATTCAATTTCCGTTCATCTTTTTTCTTCTATTTAGTACAATGACGAAGAATCATAATATCAATATATTTATTTCCTTTTCTACTACTTCCAAAGTCCAAGATAACCCCAAGGAACATAATCAAATAAACAATGGCAACTATGCCTGAGTCTCAAACAAGTTAAATCGACTATATGAATCTTCTTGTTTCCTATAATTATGTAGTAAAAAAAACTTTGGAATTAATGAAAAACGCGTATCGATCACAAAATGCCCTTCAAGATAGGAAAAATATTGAGTTGGATTTCCATTTCTACTTCTTCTTCCAAAGTCATGATAACACCGAGGAACATAATCAAATAAACAATAACTATGCCTGATTCCCAAACAAGTTAAGGTCGGTTATATAAATCTTCACTATTTCACACAATCATATAGTCAAAATAAATCTTTGGAATTAATGAGAAACCCGTACCAACCACAAAATGCCCTTCAAGATGGGAAAAATATTGAGTTGGATTTGCAAGGGAAAATGCTGAAATTTATTAGGATTGGAATGAATCCAATAGAATTTCAGCACCAACCCTTTTTTATCTGATCAAGAAACCAACTTTAGTTTCTGGTAATATAATCTTCAGAAAAATTTACCCAAAATTTTATGTGACTATGGTAACATAAAATTATCAAGGTGATAAATTATAGATTGTTCTAAAAATGACAAAAGAACCAACGTATTTTATTTATTTTTTACAAGATTGTTGGTTTCTTTTGTTCATTTTTTCTGCCAACCTAATCAAGAAAATGGAAAAGGTTTTTTTTTTTCTTTTTTGTTTTTGGATTTCAGTTGAAATAATGCAATTCCGTTTCTTTTGGGGCTCATTTAAATATATTCCCGGAATTTTAGCTGTTTTTCTATTTGTTTCCACGAACTTTCTACTAAAAGCCATTTCATTCACATGGTTCAAATCTACCTAGATTCTACAGATATTATATCTTACCTAATGAATAATTTAACATAGGTCAATAGCATTTTTTGGTCAAATAATTATTGGGAAATTGTGATTTTAGTCTATATGATATATAACCAAGTAAATTAAATTTTCAATTTTGTAGAGTTATGCATTTTTTAATTCCTTTAATTGTGAATATTCATATAGTTACTATAACTATAGTTAATTGTTTCACTAAATTAGCTACATAAAGAGGCCAAAAGCAAATTATACATGCATCTCTTTGTTGGACGTTGGAACTTGGAAGCATGCACTTGAGAAATTATTCAAAAAAGTTCCAAATATATCACCGAGTAATTAAAGATATTATGTCATAAAAAAATGAATTTTTTTTATTGAATTGAACGTATTCTTTCCTCGTCCGAGGGACTTTTTCTGTAGAATTTCTTAATAGAAAGAGAAAATCTCTTTTCCCTATCTCTATTCCATTCACCGGTACCGATCGTTCTTGCTTTTTGTGCTAACTCATGATCTAAACGAATTGCACATACACCCTAGTACATGTTTCTCGACGCTGAGGACTCCCCCGATGATCAGTAGCTGGTCCGAGAGGATGATCAGCCACACTGGGACTGAGACACGGCCCAGACTCCTAGGGAGGCTGTAGTGAAGAATTTTTCGCAATGGGCGAAAGCCTGGCGGAGCAATGCATTTCCAATCCCGATTGGTAGGATAGACACTCAAATAAACATTAGTAATTTACTTAAAAAGGTCGAAACATGCCCCTATATAGCTTCCACCCTTAATACGAGGACCTTTTAAACTATTTAGGAGTATATTGGAGACGAAAGATGTTATTAGGAGCATGTATAAGCGGATAAATTAAGAAAGGAATCCTTTTTTCGAAAAGAAAAGGTGCCTATCGTAATTAATAAAGACATTTAATACTCAATGGGGCTTTCCAATTGCATGAGTCAGTGATACGTCTAATAGTCTCTGACAAGATTTTCGAATCATAATTATCTCATCCCAAGATACATTGGCTATAAAAGGACACTACATATATTTTGTTGAGAAAAAGGACACTACATATACTACAACAACCATGTCTTCTTTGAACCAAAACAAAAACAATCAACCTCAATTACAAGTACAAAACACAACCAAAAGCAAAAATTCTAAATTCTTCACCTCTAGTACTTGTACTAGTAATAATTTTCAGATGCCATTGCATTATCCAAGGTACAAAAAATCCGATTACGAGACGATGCCGGTGTGGAAACTCGATTGCCTTCTCCGGCAATATGGATTGCCGGTGATCGGAGATGTCAATCACAAGAGGAAGTTTGCTATGGGAGCTTTCCTTTGGCCTAGCCAAAATTAAGGACGAGTTCTGCAAGTTCAACAGATCATGAACGTTACTAAATTTCAGTCCTGAATTCGACTAGAAATTGTGATATCGATCTATGGTCATGGTCATGGATTTAGTATTATTCAAATAATGTGATATGTCATAATATGTATCCTATAGGAACCTTACTATGGTGTTTTATTTTAATTTCCTCTCTTACTATATTTTCTCCCTAGGGTAAGGCTGCTTTAATTTAATTTTACTATATGATGTAATGATCTTGTGAGCTTAATCAGCTGTTTTAATTTAATTTGAATAATTTTTACTACTATAAGGATTCTCAATGTATATAGCTTTACATTTGCAAGGGTTTTATTTATTTATTTTATCTAGTGTCCGATATTTCATTGGAACTCGATTAATTCAATTTCATTAAGTAGGGTCCGTTCTAGGATAACGTTTTCTTTCAAAAAAAAAATTCATACCCAGAACACAAAATCGAGACCTCTAGTTAAGAAAGAAGTTGCATATTCTCCACTACACCATATTCTTTCATGATGAAAGGAGTTTATTACTTATAATTAGTTTAATTAATCTTCCAATATACATTTATCCAGTTGGACGAGGTCATAACTAAAGTATTTACAAAGATTCATTTCTGGACCGAGCAACATTCCTGACAAAAAAATTTAAATTTTTTTTATAACTTGAATTATTTCAGATTTCTAATTAAAAATGGAGAAATTTCAATCATTTTGATCGCAATTCCAATTTCTACTTGTGAGGTTCATGTAGGTGAACGTTGTCTTCCCTCCCAACACATAATTAAAATATTCTTCTTTTGACATTTCAATTTTCAAACCTAACACAGTAAATTAAATACACAAGTGGTGGTACATGTCTTCTCAATCAATTCTGCACTTTGTAGAAGCAAATTTCTTGACTTTTTTACATATGTACATGGAATATTAATTACATCACAGCTACTTATATTCAACTTGATATATATTATATATACACACATGTACTAGAAAGTTTATATATATGTATATATTCTACTCTAGTTAAATCATATTATCTTATTAAAGATAATTTCATACTGAAGGCTCAAGCTCAAAATTTTTGAGTTGAACGTATTTATAGTCTCTACCATAACTATAGCAGTGAGCAGAGGTGAAAAATATAGCCCATGAAAGCATAACGTCCATCCAACTTGCCCAAGTTGAATTGATTGTTAACTCATCTATGTATTAGCTCACCCCATCTATAACCCAAATTGATCCATGAGAAATTTTGTCAAATATTTTCAAGAAGTCATAGATAGCCATAACAAAGAAATTACTCTATTTTATTCGATAATAAATATTATAAAAGAACAAATGAAGCAAATTGAGCAGGCTGGATTATATATGAGTTATGATCCGCATTTTAGTTCATTTCAGCTTAAGTAACTCTTGAACAAGTCCCTAATTCGTTTATATTAACTCAAATTCAGCTCAACTCGTCCATCAAACACTCTTTACGGTGATTATAGTATATTTCAAATGTGTCCCTTCCCCTAAAGAAGTATGTATCTTTAAGTGGTGTGTATAAAAGTTGAATATATATGCCTAACAAGCACGGCACTTGCTACTAGCCAAATCAAAGCTTATGTATGTATATCTCTAACCACCAAATGATATACAAATGTGAAATAGCCTTTTATTTTATTTTTTCTTATAATTGTTATTTTATTTTTGGAGAGAGCTTTATCTCCCAATGTAAGATTTTTTAGCACGAATTCGGATTTAATCGGGCTCAATGTATGTATCGGACACCAGGTGAAAAACAAAAAAAGAATAATTAGAGAACGAAGATAACAGAGCATTTAACGATTGACACAACTCATAATTAGTGAGTTTGTTCATCTAGTATTTTTTACGCAAAGGATAGAGATATATGTAAAATATCATTACAATTATATTAATAATTCATTTACTCAGAATAAGCGAGTATTTACCTTATGAGGACGGTCTAAAATTTTACAATCACATTTAATAGAAGACAAAAAAGGAAAAACTACCTATTACACAAATATTTATACCATTTCTACTAATTTTTTTCTATCGCTCGAAATAATTAGAAATTGTCTTACTAGTTAATAATTTCATACCAAATTTCAAATAATTTCATACCAAATTTCAAGTAAGATAGACCTAAATATATGTATATTTGTTACCAGATATATTCTGATACATAGGGAGAGAGGAGAGAGACGAAGAGAAGTGAGCAGAGAATTACTTTATCCTAGATACATGTGAATCATCTAGTTACATGCATTGTAACTTGAACTAAATACATTTTGAAATTGATACATAGGATATTTACGGCAAATTAAAAAAGAATAAAATAAAATAATGAATACCTAATTTTAAAGATAATTCGGGATGAAAATAAAATAATAAAATTCATGATTTTAGAAACAGGCTAACTGACGGTTTCTCTCGTCCGACACATATGGAGGGCCACATATTTCCTACCGTTTACCGATCTTTCCGGTCCATCCATCCACCTTAATCAAATCCAAGAATTATTTTTTTTTTTTACTAATTGTATAAAATAAAATAACATTTCCATATCTCAAATCTTTTTACTATTAATCATAATTTCCCAAAAAAAAATCGAAAATTTTCTGTGAAATTTAGGTGAAAAATCTCTTTGTTTGAATACATTCTTCTCTTTCGCTCTCTCTGCGAATAACGCTCCTCTTTTAAAAATCTTACATGAGATAAAAAGAGTTGTTCGCAAAGAGAGTTAAAGAAACATATTTATTATTAATTAATTAATTAACGATGGCGATTAATGATTCTTCTGGTAAGGTCTTGTTTGGCTTCTTTGCTACATTTGCCTTAGTTTTTTCCATGGTTTTGCCTACTGCTCAGGCTCAAAAGCCTTTTGCTCCGGGCCCTGCTCCGGCAAGCGACAGTAAGTTCACGTGAATTTCGTAATTTTTATTTAAATTTTATATTAAATATATATAAATATTTGATGACAAATTATGTTATTGTTTTTATATTTAATTTAAGGTTCCTGAAAGAATTCATAAATTTTGAATTTTGAATTGTCCTGAGAAAACTAAAATTCCATAAATTTTGTCCACAGTTTAAATGTATAATATGATATTATTAATATATATCTATAAATTTAGTTATTCTAATGTATTGACATGACTTAATTGCAATTACTCATAAATTTTAAATTTTATATCTCACATAAGTATCTTTTGTTCGATTATGCTTGTTAAAAGATTTAATGTAGGAATAATTTGTTATTTTTTCAATTATTCTTTTATACAAGTAAGTAGATCTTTGTGATTTAATCAATTTTATATATTATATATTAGGTTTAATATTGAAGATTTAATTGATATAACAAATGAATTTATGGTAAAAGATTGAAAATTACATTTTGAAAAATCTTTCTTCCCATTAAAGCTTTGTCCTTAATAATAAAAAACAACAAGTCCTCCCATTTTGTTAGCTAAACGTCTTTCTCCTTACAGTTAAATGACTTTCCGCTCTTCAATCCTTGCATACTAAAATTATTTTTATCCATACTTTTTTTTGTGAAAGTCTCACATATCAAGGAAGTACGACTAAGATAGTTTATCTTTATGATGAGGACCTCAATTCAGTACGTATACACATACAATCTACCTCTATTCAGTTCATCATAACTAATCTGGATAGTGTTATATAAAACTCGTTAAAAGGAGAAGCACTCAATACCAATTTTCTTTTGTTATTTCCACATAAGATTAATATAAGCATTAATCAATAGTCTAATATCTTTTTATCTAATTAATTTTATTGTTGTGTTAATTCAGGAACAGCAATTGACCAAGGGATTGCATACGTTTTAATGTTGTTAGCTTTGGCAGTAACATACTTCATTCATTGAGCTGATGTTCCATTTAGTGTCTAATTAATTATTAATTGTATTTTGGTGAAGATGATTAAATTAATTTTGTCAGTGCCTATTATTTGGACATTATACCTGATATACATATATAATATATAAGGTGGTTGTCATGACATGTAAATATTTGTCATTTTCATAATACATTATATACATTATACATAATAACATGTAAATATTTGTCATTTTCATTCTAGCTTTTGACATGCTATTATTTGTTAGAGATTTTTCAAGAAAATCCATATATTTCTTTTGGGAGTAAATTATGTAACTAGACAAACATATGATATGTATTTACATTATATCACTATAGTTTGAAAAAATTACAATTTATAACTACAATTAGAATTTTATTGTTATTTTCTCTCACTTCTCTTCCTCTTTTTCTCTGCAATCTCTTGTCGGATATACAAATACGTTTATATACTAGTTGCATATATATAATTATTTTGACAAATATACATATTCAATTCAATATATATGCATATACAATTCGCCTCTCTCCACTCTCCACTCTCTATCCTCTCTCGATCTTACTCGCCTCTCTCCTCCCTCTTCTAATCTCGCTTGCCAGATATACAAGGGTGTGGGTGTGTATATTAGTTACACATATATAATTATTCGATAGATATACACATATAATTTGACATATATACATATACAATTCGCCTTTCTCGATATCGCTCGCATCTCTCCTCCCTCTCTCGAT
>DF357222.1:272048-289995 GCA_000787875.1 Solanum virginianum
ATAGCAAGTGGAGTACTAGTTTGTTACTTCGAGCTACAAAAATAATGGAGAAAAAAAAACAAATTTATTAATTAATCATTTTTAATTGGAGACATAATTATAGTTGTTTCTAATTAGGTTCTAAGAAGTCAAGATTATGCATCAAGTTCCAGATTAGTACCTTAATTTATGCTATGTATAATTGAATTATGAACGCATTAATTATTGGGAAGAAGAAAAAACAAAAACATGTTTTGGGACACTTAGACTAATGCATCTGAATTTGCATTCCATGTGAACACACATATATACATTGAATTCATTGGATTGTTAAAGGTTATATTCTGTTAGTTTGGTTTCATATCTAGTAATTTCTATTTTCGGAGATGATATTTTTAAATTTCAAAAATAGTCTCTCTATTAGAAAATGGTAAGATTTGCGTACATTATACCCTTTTCAAACCTTGTAAAAGATTTTACTCTGAAATTAGTAATAGTGTGTTCAATATAAGAGCAACTCATATGATTTTATTTTTTTTGAGGGAAGACATATTTATTAGCTTTGTTAAGTCTAATCGTCTCAGAGATGATTTTTACTGATTTGATAAATTATGTATGAATCAAAACTATGAAAATATTATCGATAACATGTATCTTTATGGTTTGAATCAGAAATCTCTATTTCACTCAAATGTCATATTGAAGTTCGATACAAACTCATTTAAAATATTGAAATGGGAAACTTGAGACTATATGTTTTACATATAACATTAAAATTTAATTGATCGACTTGGAATATTTGTTATATTTTGGTAAACTAAATTATTGTTTGCAATATGTTTACAAAAGGCCATGAAATAAGACAGATTTTGTATAGTCGACAATTAATTCCAAATATGAAAAATTCATTTCTTTACATTATTATTCGACAGACAAAAAGGCCCAAAAAAATAAATAAATTACATTATTCAAAATTGAAAAATAATTCCAAGCAGGGACCTAACTAATTAGAAGACAAAACTTGGATCTTCTATATATGTGGTTTAATTAGTGCTTCGATTTAGAATTTAGATACCTATTTTTATCCATTTTTTTAGTAGTAATAATTTATAATATACACCAAGTATATACCCCTACAAACTACCATATTATTTTTATATGTAAGTTATATTTATCTCAAATAGTGCGTTACTTCTTCTACCATATAATAAAACTTCTCCAAAAACTTTTCATAATATTAGAAATTTACTAGCTCGACTAATTAATAAACGTGCAAAAAGGTATATAGGAGATGAAAATGTTCTTATCACAAGATTTTTCATTTCAAGATGTTGAGTTCGAAATATTTAATTAACGATGAAAAAATGTTCATCATTCCACCATGTTGATCGATGATGACGATTGTGATATTGTACGTTGCTCGTAAGTATGAGCTATTCAATGTTAGTATTTGTATCCTTTCAAATTCCAAGTAAAAAGCTTCTAAATCGATGGTTTTATATGAGTAAATCTTTTGATGTGGTTAAAATTTCTATCAAATAGTCCTCTGTCTTATTTTAAGTATCATAATTTTTAATTTTAGAGTTAAACTATATGAACTTTGACTAATATTTTAAGATATATCTTTTCATCATATTGATATGGAAAAAATTTGCGATCGATAATATTTTTCTTATAGTTTTTGAATATCTAAGTTTTTATTTTAAAAAATATCAATAAATTAATTTAATCTAATTTAACTTTTAAAGTTGATCAATTAATTGACTTTCGAAAAATACACCATGACAACTAAAATGAGACAGAGGAAGTAGTTTCTTAATTAGAGATCTATTTTTGACAACTCGATCTTTGTTTTCAATTTTCCATGTGGAATATTTAAAACTGAAAATCAACGTGTGTTTTGATACGTTTGACATGTGTTTAATTTAAGACTATAAAATTTAAAGATATTCTTTTTTTAAAATTTATATCAAATTAAATCAAGACAAACAAATTAAAATTAAAGAAGTACTAGAATTTATGAAGTATGGGGCTAAAATAGTGAAGTCACGTGATGCCCCTCGATTTTCATGAATTCATTACTAATCCATCTTATATAAAATTATAATATATATATATATATATATTACTTCGTGCAGGCCCTAGTCAAGCACTACTAATTACTACATTCTACTAAGCTATATGACACTCATAAATACTGTTACGTAGACTATATATTAACACTTCGAAATTACAATTTTTCTTACGATAAATTTATAAATAATTTAGTTAAAAATTATAATTAATTATATTTTTAGAACTTAAAACTCATAAACTTAGAATTATTCTTTTGTATCCGAAACTATTGGGAACTTGATCTTTAGTAGGGCAAGGATACAATGATGATGCTTAATTGTCTTTTAATTTCTTATTTTCGACTAAATTGATCATTGAGTATTTGAAATTCACTATCCCTAAAAACTTAATTCGTGGTTGGATCGGTTCACTTAGAGAGTAACATAGTTTCAATCGGGAAAGACACTTGGTTAAAAGATCTAGGAATATTAACCATTTGCCATAATTATCAATTGCTAACACGTTCCTCTCCGTGCATGTCCATGGCTGTCAATTGAAGCATTGATAACATATATGAGTCAAACATTAGGTACATAAATCAAGAATTGTGATTATTCTGATTCTGATACTATGAGAAGAATGAACTTTTGGGCATAACTCATAAACTCAATATAATATTGATAACCATGATAATAGGTTTATTTGATGTATACAGAATAAATTAAATAGAAACATAGATCACCTATAATAATTTGATAAATACATGAAAAAAGAACTTCCCCTCAACAAATCCAATCTCATGATCATTGTTATTTCATTAATTAATTTAATTATAGATCACCTATAATAATTTAATTTAAAATATTAACTAAATTAACTATTGTGAATAAAATACAAAAAGTAAAAGTGAATGAAAGAATTAATTTGGACTAATTGGGCCCACCTGATTCTACGCTAACGGCAGGGCCCAACCCATTTGAATACTGCCGTTAAACGAAACGTGTACTTCCATGTGTCATAAATAGCTCGGAAATTTCAGAAGTTTTATTTTTTTTCTTCATATACTTATCTATTTAAAAATGAAACTAAAATTAGTTATATGATTTTTAAATTTATTGTTTATATTCATTAAATGTCTTTTGAGATAAATTTATTGAAAATAATTTTTCTACCCATGAAAGTAAGAACATAGTCTGCATATTTTACTCTTTATCATATGCAAAATGTATTGAATTCGTAATGAAATATATATAAATTTTTTTATTTATAAATGCAAAATCTTATGAACAAAAATTAATAAATTCATTTGGATCAGTTACTAATATCATCCTTCTGTCTAGGTGTTTAGTTAAACACTCATTATTTGGAAAATTTGAATTATATATATAAAAAAATATGAAAATTATAAATTAATATATATATATATATATATATATATATATATATATATATATGTATATAATTATTTTTGAATATGCTTAATAAAAATTTTAATTTGAGTACGCTGCATTTATTTATTATAGTAGAGATGGAATAGTAGGGTTCATTCAATAGTGAATATATTGTGTAGAATTCAGTAGTGGTAATTCAATATAATAATGTCATCTTTTAGTACTTAGAATATTTTAAATTTAGCTTTATATATAGTTATTAAATTTTTATATAAATATATAATTTAAATTAAAATAACTGAATCGACAATTAACTTTCAACTTTAATTTATGTATTGGGTAAAGTCCATTAAAACTATTTTATTTTGTACTCAAAGTTTGAATCGAAAACTTTATTCAATTGAGAATGAAATGATTTTATCTATCTCATCATAATTTATAGCGATAACCGAGTAATGTATACTACTATAAGGGATAAAATAGGAGCTAGTAGTGATAATTACTTTGCATTTTGTATCAAATTAATGGATTATTGCACTATATTTGCTCAAGTGAATAATATTGTGTTGACTTTAAATATTTATTGAAGGAATATTCATACATTTTTTTGTGTTTTTATTTTATATAGAAATCAAGTGAATAGTTTAATTATCATACTTAAACATGCAACAACACTACGTTCTACAATTTTTTTGTTAATTACATATTACTAGTAGCTAAAAGTAATCAGGTTAATCTAATTGAGGAATCTATTTTCTTTAATGTAGATTAATTTAATTAATCTACATAAGCATGAAACATGACATTTTTCCTTTTTTTTTTTTAAAGTCTATTCTCCATTATAAATCATGACTTATTTTTTTAATTATTGTTTTTGTCAAACAAATACAATTAAGTTTGTTAGGAGTTTAGTCCTTTTCTGATTAGTTGATTAAAAGTGCCAGCTAAAAAATGGATTTAGTTACGGATTTCATCGCTAACATAAATTTATCCTTAATTTGCCATTAAATGAGATTAGCGATGAATTTTGTTGTCGAGTTACAAAATTCATCTGTCACTAAGTCCTGTTTTTAAATAATGTGCTCCTTCTGCTTCAAGTTTGTCTAGTATAACTCCTGAACTCATATGTGTTTCTGCAGGTCTTAGTGTAATTGGTTTGTTTGGAAATATATGTATTCATATTTTTCCATCACGACATGCATTTTGTGTCATTGCACGCCGACCTGTTCTATTTTTTGAGATGTAATCCAAGTAGGTTCAAGTGCTTGAGAGCGTATTTAACGAAAGAACTATGATTACCTCGATAAAATATTCCTTTTATTCTTTCTCTATGTTGTTTATGGAATCTGATAGACATGAAATGTAGTAAAATAAATAAAATTTTAAACATTGTGATCTTAAAGTAAAAGATACGTAAAATATATCAAAATATTTTTTAATTTTATGATCTTAAACATGTTATGCTAAAAGTTTACATTAAAAAGCTAAAAATAGAAAAAGAAACATCTCGTTTTTAACTAATATTTTGCTCTTCTTTAATTAATACTCTAATTATTTTTCAATCTCTAATAATTTTTCAATATAAAATATTTTCTTTTGGCAATTTTATTCTTCAGAAAAGGCTAGAATCGTGGTACTTAATTTGTTTTGGCTTAGTATACCTGCCTCCAAGTCAATTGAAGTATTTTTTTTCTTTTAAACTATTTGCAGTAAATAAATGGGGCAATAAATTCTTTTTGACCCAAACAAAATAGTATGTTTAATTTATTATTTATGCATTTTGTATGTATATTGACTTATATTTAAGAATTTGAAATATAGGTTTAGGTAGGGGACACTAAGATACTTAAACACTCTAGGAATATATGCCTATATTTATTGCTAGATATATATAGGTGTTTTTTAATTATATATTTTAAATATTTTAATTTTTGCTCCATTATGAAAACATATCAAATTAATCTAAGGTTGACTATAGTTTTTTTTGTAACATTAATTCTGTTAAATTCGTTTTGTTAACTTAGTTCACTTTTGCTTCTTACAAAATGCATATATTCCTTTGGTCCTTACTTTTATTCTTTGTTAAAATAATAATTATTATTAGAAGAGAAGTATGAATCATCACTACTCTTTGTCTAATAATTATTTGAAGTGGACAACTCATAATTAAATTATATAAAATTAAAAAAAATATTATATATGCCAACACCTATTCTTAATTAAAAGTACAATTTATAGTACAATTAAGGTACCCTAAGGAAACTTAATTATCTTTATATTTTAGAAGCAAATGCCCCATTCGTCCTAAAATAACTATAGTTATAAGCAATGTTGACATCCAATTTTTATCCTCCATAGTATAAATTAATCATTAAACTTTTAATTTTAATAATTTGAAATAATTAACTTTTGAAAATGCAAAAAAAGAAAAAATATTTTCTCAAATAAATTTTATTTTTTTTATTTTTAGGAGTTATCATTTTAAATTATTTCAGGTTGATAATATTAAAACTCTTTAATTAATTTGTATAATTCGTCGTGTAGCCAAATTAGTCAATCGAATTCAATTTGATTACATTTAATTGATCGACATTGCAATCGAATTCGTCAAGTTTTAAATTAAATACCCTCATCCCTTGCACCCATTTTTAGTTTGTTTTTTTTTCCGGATCAATTGGTCCATTTTGGACCAAGTTTGGCCCATCTAATTTAAATATCTTGACTCTTGGAAAATTTAAAACTTTTTCTGTTAGGTTTTAAAATTTAAATTAGATTTCTTAATATTAATTGACGACTCTTTTAATTTCGAGAATTTGATTTATATTTAATTAATTTAAGTATAATCAAAGTCATTTTTCAAATTAACAAGTAACATTCGTATAATTTGTGCAGTATTTGTATATATTTGTATAATTCGCTATACAATTCGTAGTTTTTATATCGCGTTTGTATATTTCGCTATACAATTCATGTACAAGTTTGTATAATTCGTTATACACTTCACAGTGCCTGTATATTTTGCTATACAATTTTATTTACGCACAACTTTTGTACAATCGCGCTATAAATTGCGTGAATTATACAAAACTCAAATTGAAATTACAGTTAAATGTTAGCCGTGAGTCATAATTAATTCAAACTATATATAACTAACTAACTATTAAGTATATATTTATTCATCCACATAACTTTTTCAATTATTAAGCTGGATACTAATTACTGTAAGATTTTAAAAAGGAATTCCAAGTCAGCAATGGCTAAGCATCCATGTGGGGAACTCAATTAGTATGTAGATTAATATAATAAACAATTAGAGGTGAATTCAAAAATTAAACATAATAACTCAACTTCTAATTGGTTCAAGATCAAATATTACTTTTAAATATATGAATTCATAATTTAAATATTTATTGGAATATAGTAACAATAATATTTTGTTCAGTTGAATTCATTGTTTGCAGACTATATTAACATCTTTTTGTCTGTATCATATATATGTAAAAGATTTGTACATAATTATATACGAGGACAGATATAACATTTGACTATAAATTATCTGAACTAATAACTTTATGTACTCCATTCGAACCGTCAAATTTATTGAGAAATATTATACTTAGACAATATATATATATATATATATATTTTTTTTTTTTTTTACAATGAGTTTAACGTTAAAATTCTTAAATTATTAAGATATTGTTACGAATAAATAAACATGATACTTAGTGTAGTTTCAAAAATGGGATCTGTAGAAAATAAAATATACATTGATCTTGCCCTAATAGTTATGAAAAAGAGAGATTATTTTTTATTGACGATCCTCGAATGAAAAAAGAAGTTATTCAAAGCATGATTAAAAAAAAATATGACCGTAAAATTTCAAAATACAAAACAAATGAATATGTGTATTATTGTTATATATTTTTCATAACACTAATTTAGAATTTTTTTGGTCCACATTGGGTGGATTGTCAAGTTGTGATTCTTTTTCCTTTTTCTTTTTGGTTGTGATTCTCTTAAAGCTGGTTTGGTTTTATAATAAAGCCAATATCTAAGTAAATTATTAAGGAATAAATAAGAGGAGATTAGTATTAATTATAGTGATTAAACTAGAAGGCTTAGCATTAATTGTGATTAAACTAGTTTTTTTTTATAGCATCACTCGTGTGCACGACTATACTTTTCCTGGACTAAAATACAAAATTTTAATTTAATCTTTTTTCTTTTTGGTTCTTCACTAGGGTCTGCACGTGCCATATTTTATGCTGAAAAAAACAGTTTAATTGTTAAAAAAAGTTATCTTGTAAGTTGTAATTGTTTAGTGAAGTGTTGTCTCGCTTGTCTGTAGGATAGGTTCGGTAATAATTTAACGTATCGTACTTATTTTATTATATTATTATGATATTTGTTTTATTGGAGTAGAATATAATCTATTCTTTCCTAAATGTTACGGGTAAAATTACGCTGAATGTATTATTGGATGCTTTGATTAGTGTTTGAGATATTCATGAGAGATAGAGGATAGCTTAGAGTCGACATAGGGTTATGTGGATTGTAGACGTTGATTCTCATGTTTCGAGGTTGGTGACAGGATGTTTCCGAGAGTATTGCCCTTAAAGAAGGTGATGACATTTAGCCGATAGGGGTAATCAAGCTCAATCCTTGCTATATTAGGTCTTTTGAGATCTTGAGGCGAGTTGATGTCTAGTTGCATATGAGTTAGTTTTGCCTCTAGCATATTCAGCTATACACATGGTTTTTCATGTATCGATGTTGCGTTGGTACATACCAGACGAGTCACATGTGCTACAGTATAATAATTCAGTTTGTTTGGATGATTGTCTGATGTTTATTGAGGTGCCGGTAGTCATTTTGGCCAGAAATGTCATTATTATTTTTCATGATTATTTATTTTGATTGAAAAAAGAAAAGGAATTTTTATTTATTTATTTATTTTATAAATAAATGGGAAAAGGCTGAATAAAATTCCACAATAAAAGACATAGGTCACAGTGCCCCCATACACATAAAGCCAATTAATTAAAAGAAGATCCAAACAGTGCTTTATTTGCTTTAATCCCTTTTTTTATGGGAAAGATTAAATAAATCCAATTTATTTTATTAAATTAAATTACATTCTTTGAACATTGACTCCATTTTTTCCTCTGTCATTAATTCAACATTTACTACTGCAGAAATATAAATAGAATCTGTGATCTTATAGTACATGTTTTTGGTTCATAAATTTATTATATAATAAATTTTATTATGTGTGTGTATGGAAGTAGTAAGAACCAAGATTCCATTTTGTGGTGCATAGAACTAATTTGTGAGTTTAAATCCTTCTTAATATATTACTTCATTTTTATAGCAATGTTGTTCGGGTCAGTTTGCTAATTTTTCGACTATTTTATCAAATATTTAATCTAGAGATAGAACTATATAGATCGTATTCAATTTTATCGTTGAAAAAGTATATTGAATAAATAGATTTTTATCAATTCCATTACATCTGCCTGATCAAAGTTTGCCAGCTTCATGACTATTTTATCAAATATTTAGTCTAGAGAAAGAACTATATAGATTCTATTAAATTTCATGGTTGAAAAATTATATTGAATAAATAGATTTTTATGAATTATGTTACATCTCTCCCGACCAAAGTTTGCTAGCTTCTCAACTATTTTACCAAATATTTAATCTAGAGATAGAACCATATAGATTCTATTAAATTTCATCGTTGAAAAATTATTTTGAATGAATAAATTTCTATGAATTTTATTACATCTATATCTGTCTCACCAAAATTTGCCAACTTCTCGACTATTTTATCAAATATTTAATCTAGAACTAGAACCATATAGATTCTATTAAATTTTATTGTTGAAAAATTGTATTGAATGAATATAATGGTTAGCCCCCACCCCACCTTACCCCCACCTGTTCCTCCCATTTCATTTCACTTAGACCCTATGTTAGAAATAAATACTTCATTTTAATTGTTGTTTTAGCAAATCAAGAGCGTTTTTAATTATTTTTTTCATACTATTAAATTACTATTAAGAGTAATAAGAGCCAAATTTAACGATTCAAAATATCATTAATAAGATTACAACTGTAGTTAAAAAGCACATCCAATTAATTTTTTTTTTAAAGTGGGTAAGAATTTAATAGGGACCAAATAATATAAAACGTGAAGAACAACTTTTTTGTCTTTTGGTGTATTTATGAATTATTATTGATCTCCATAAGGGAAAAAAATTGGTGTTGGGATTTATTCCACTTAAGTTGACTTGAATTTTGGGTTATTATTATTGAGGTTTTGAATATGGCAAATACAATAAAGAAGAAATATTACGTACATTCTACTGTCTTTTATTTTGACTGAGTGTTAACTTTTTGATAATCACTTCTGTTTTATAAATAAAATTTTAACGGTCAAACATGCATATTCATTTTTCTTAGAGAAATTTTTGTATATAACCACTCAAAAATACCTTAATTATGCTATATAGCTATAGTTTGGTAATTTCATTTCGTAACAATACTTATAACAACGTTTGTATAATCCACGCAATATTGTATACGTTTATATAAATCGCTATATAATTCACACTTTTTTTGTATAAAATTTATATATTTCGCTATACAATTCGTGCAGAATATTTTTATAGTTTGTTATACAATTCATTGTATTTGTATATTTCACTATACAATTTGATTCGCGTACAACTTTTGTATAATCACACACAACATTTGTATAAAATCATGCGAGTGATACAAAACGCAAACTACAATTACAACTAAATATTTGTCACAAATATTAATTAATTCAAACTATAATTATATTATTATTTGCTTATCCACGTAAGTTTTTCTTTTCGTTACTCAAACATATCAGAGATAACTGTATAAACTAATAACTTATGATGGACGGATATGAGTATATCGATATACTATATCTCCTTTTATTAATTCTTTGATAAATATAAAATAAAGAATTATTTTGAGAAAAGAATAATAGTAATGGGAAAGTCATGCTGTTATATTATTTTGCTTTGGAATTAGTTCAATGTATTTATTTGTATATATTGCTCATAAATGAGTATGGTAGAACAATACCTAATTTCTTTTAGTTTTAGTACTATTGTTTACTTTCTTACATTAAATATCAAACTACTTTTGCAGAAAAATTCAAATGCATCCTGCAAATATATTTTCAATTACACTTCTTGTTATAAATTACACTAACTACATAGAATTTACATCTTCAATGCTCTATATTTCATTTGTTTGGTTGAAGAACTAAATATAACAAAAAGTACAATAAATGCAAAATATTGTTGGTTAAGGTAAATTTATAAGCTACCTTCTATATTTGACCATTAGTATACTTTTCTAAAATTATTTATGGCCCATGCTAACACACACGAGCCCTTGCAACCACAAACTATGCCGTAAGCTCAACCATTTGGTCGACTAATCAAAAGTTACTGGCAAGGCCGTCTTAAGCACCAGACCACTAAAGTCATCGTTTGGGGCCTCATTTTCTTTTTCAAAAAATGCACTTTTATATATTATTGAAAAAATTCTATATATTTTTAAATTTTCTTTTAAAAAAACGTGTAAAAGTTAAAAAAAAATACAAAGAAAAAAGAAATAGCTATTAGTACATTTTTTTCCCCAAGGAAACACAACAATTTTTGGAATTAACTTCCTTATGTGAGAATTGTGCTTTCTCAACACATTACTGATAATGCCCCAAAACAGAGGGAAAGGAGACCCTCTCTAGACACATCGCAGCAGCGACTAACCCATGGCATACTTTTATAATTATTAATTTAATTTTATATTATTATTTACCTTATACTCATTTTTTTTATTCTCAATTTTATTATTTTATACTCTCTCCTACAAAACTTTTATTTTACTACTGCTTACAAGTTACAAAAGAATTATTTTTTCGTATTTCTTCAAAATTTCAAGAAGTCCTTGAAGGAACTCAACACTATTTCGATATTGTTATACATCTTATCAAATTCGTGAAACACGTTTTATCATTCTAACTTTATTTTATAGTTTTTCTTTAAAATTTATTATTGTTGATATTCTTAGTCCATAAGTGCATATATTTTTGTTTTAGTTATTGTTAAAATTTATTTAATTGAATTATTTAAATATGTCAACTAGAAAATATGAATCGGGTTTTACAAAATGAGAGAAAAAGAGAAAACTTGAATAATTAAATAAAATCTCAAAAAGGAATCTTGACAAATTTTTAACAAATAATAAAAATTTTGAATTGAAAAATATGGGAGGATGTTCTTCAAGTAAACAAGTTACTAATAGAATTGAGTTAGATGATAATGATATTCTAAAAAAAGAATCTAAAAGAAATTGGTGAAATATGAATTGATTATAAAATAATAATTAATGACTTTGCATCTAAAAAAGCAAGAAAAGTAGATTTTAAATAAAATAAAATATAAGATAATTTTTTTAAAAAAAAATTAGAGCCCCTCTCTAGAATTTGGCTTCAGGCCTCCGATCTTGTTGAGTCGTCCCTGGTTACTGGTTCAGGTGAATCTACAAGTTACATTTTATAGCTGCCCCTAAGTAAAATTTTCCATTTTAAAAAGTTGTTGTCCATACTAACACAAGCTATTACTATCACAAATTATGACCTAAGCTCAATCACTTGGATCGACCTGATTCAAAGGTATGGGTTCAGGTGAATCCATAAGTTACCTTCTATATTGAGTATATTTATCTTATTTCAAAAACTTGTCGTTCGTACTAACACAAGCCTTTATTCCCACAAGCTATGACATAAGCTCAACCACCTGGATCGATCAAATTCAAAGCTACTTGCTCGAGTAATTACATAAATTAGTGTCTATATATGTTTGTGAGTATATTTTTTATTCAAAAAATTATGACCAATTCATTTTACGAATCCCTTGGTTCTGCGTTTGAGTTCAGTTTAGTCTTGAAAACAGGCTCTGATAGAAATGCAACGTAAGATAGTGTATAATAGACCTTGTGATTCGGCTGTTTCTCGAACCCTGCATATAGTGAGAGCTTTAATGCGCCAGGCTATCCTTTTTATGACCGATTCTAACACAAGCACTTGCTTTCACAAACTATGACGTAAGCTCAACCACTTAGGTAAGTATTCCTAAGAGCAATTGACATTTCTATCCTAGGCCATGAGCCTTCTTGATCACCCATTTGAGATCATCCAAGTATGTTCATATGATATAAAGTTTCAATATCTTTTCCCTAACAAAAAAAAGATAAGAAGTGAAAAGGAAATGAATTTTCAGCTTTACAACTGAGATGGACTGGGCTTGTAACTAGGCCCTTTTACTGATTTGAAGCAGTGTTTAACTGGTTGCTTCTAAAGGATGGCCCAAAAAGTGATCAACAAAATGTTAGTGTAATCTTCGAAATAAAATTTGGAGCGGATAAAATGGGCTACTTTGAAATATATATTATAAAGTAATTAATTTATAATAAATATAATCATATTTTTATTTATAAAAAGATAGCTAAAAGTCACAAAACATACATTAACTATATATTATGATGCATCAAAAAAACTGAATATAATTTACCTATGCATAATTATACATCGATTATACACTCAAAAAGTTAAATATCATTTAATTATACATGAAGTATACGAAGACTATTCAACTCCAATCAATTCAAAATATCCTTTAAACATTCTCAAATTTTAGATATAATATTCTGTTGATGTTTTGAATCTTCTAATATATAATTTTACTTGAAACAATTTATCTTTACAATATGATTTTTGTTTATAATTTTCTTAATGTTTGTTTGGCAAAAATATTATGAGAAACAATTTTTTTTAAAAATAAACTTATCCAAAATGAAAAAAATATAACGAAAACAAGTTTCTTGAGTAATATTTCAAGTATATTATCTCCCCCCATCCCCAAACACTACGACCACCTCACCATTCACCACCCAATTCTCCACATATTTTGCTAGATAACATATAAATACTCTCCAAATAAATTTTGAAACCACTTGTTTTTCGAGAAAACATTTTCATAGAATTGCACACAGTAAAATATGCAAAATGGTCAAACTGCTTCATTTTGACCAATCCATAGAGTTGCATAACCGTTTGCATTTTTACAAACGAAAAGGCAAAGTTTAGTGTTTCAAGAGACAGCAACACAACCGTTCCCCTTGAACTGATTCAGCCATAAGAAATACTTCATTTCTCAACACATTACTGATAATGCCCCAAAACAGAGGGAAAGGAGACCCTCTCTAGACACATCGCAGCAGCGACTAACCCATGGCATACTTTTGGGTCCAGCTCCGAGCAGTTGTTTCATACTTGTTTCGATCAGTCTTGTACATATGAGCAATCTCTGGCACCAAAGGGTCATCAGGATTAGGGTCTGTTAGCAGAGAACAGATGGACAGCAACACCTGCGAGGAACGAATACACAGTAAACATGCCAGCTCACACTTGATAGATTATTGCTTAAAAGATATTACTGATGAAAGAGCTTCATTCGGAACGAGGCTAACTGCAGCTGGTAGTCATTTATTAGTACTATGAGAAATCGAAAGACTAAGGTGCTAGTTCTCACGCAACTTCAATCTCAATATATTGAAGATGTTCCATATATATATATATATATATATATATATATATATATATAAAGGAAAGGTAGCATAAGGTGAATATATTCTAATTTCTTATATTTGACTCACTTATGTTAACCTAGAATGAGAACTAGATAATCAATGTGTTTAAAAGTCTTCATAATCAACCTTTGATATTACATTTGACAACATTCTATCGTGAGCACTCTATCCAAGCAGGGCTGGCAATATAGACTACTGAACTCTTGGGGGACGTAAATAAGACGAAAAATCAGCATGAAAACGAATACAGGAAATGAACCTCACCTTGGAGATTGTAAGAGCTGGGCTCCACTGCTCCTTCAGAATGTCGAGGCAAATACTACCATTGCTGTTGATGTTCGGGTGGAAAACCTTTGTCCTAAAAGCAACCTGCACATTTATCTTGTATTAGTCATATATTTTTGTCCACGGAAAACAGTAAAGAAGAATAAGAGCAACAGACACATCATAGAACACAACATTCTCTGAAAGGCCCAGCTCCCTTTGTATATTTTTGAAAAGCAGTTCTCTCCCTAGAAAAATTTAATATGTACAAATATATTTGTTTACGCAATGATATAGCAAAGTTACAAGCCAAGAAGACAATTGCACCTCTGATTCTGCAAAAGAATCTCTGCACAATATACCAAAAGTAGGAAACCTATCAAGCAAGTCATTCAAAATAGTGTACAGTTCATAGTGTAGGGAAAATACCTTGGGCGGCTTAAATGGATAATCAGGTGGAAAATGAATAGAAACAAGAAACACTCCACCAGAATAAGGACTGTCAGCTGGACCCATAATTGTTGCTTGCCAATGAAACATATCTTCACCAACCGGGCCTAATACAAACAGTAGGAGGCAAGAACATAACAATCAGAAGTTTCAAAATGCAGACCTTGGACAATTTTTCACATAATATTTGGGTACTTAAGCTAATAAAGCGACACTTACATTAGCTAGCGTAAGAAAAGGCAGAGATAAAAGCGCACAAAATCAGAGAACCACTTTCCAGATGCAGACCATAAACAAGACTCAAGCATGAGCATGGTGATGGTAAGCTTGAGAAGAGGCACCTCTAACCTATGCAGGCCATTTCCAAGTTTTAGAACCTTGTCCCATGAAATTTTTAGCCTTTCCCAACCCAAAAGTTTCTTTTCCAACTCTCCTTAATCTTTCTAACAAGAGAGAATGTTCAAGAACAATAGTTATTTAGGGTAAAGAACTAATTCAAACACCAGAAGATCATACTTTACTTTCAATTCAATTTGAATCCCCACTATCATCCAAAGTCAAGCAAGTAACATTTATTTTGACAAGGTAATTTACTGACAATAAATATCAGAAAGAAACCTGAAATACAAGCTACAAACTTTGGTTCCAGACCATATCCAGGGATGGACCTAGTGCAATTATTACATATTCATGTGAACCCTATAACATTTTCTAGACCATTAAGAAATTTCTTAAATGTAAAAGAAAATTTTGCTCAGAACCCTGTCCTTTGGTTTGATTATTATTGTATTAACTTAAGATCGGTGTACGAACCAAAAATTTAAAACCCTGGATCCACCTCTAACCTTATCATAATAACTTCAACCCTCGACTATCCGCACTGTCACAAGCTTGTCCCTGTTTATCATTATTCACTTTACAAATTTTCTCAATCTTATGATAATTGGCAACAAAATACCACAATTTACATCTCCTTTGAACTCGAAGTAGGTAATCAAGGGCCCAAAGCTTTAGTCCAGATGGCAAAGGTCGGGATCAGTGGTAGGACCACGTCAGTACATCAATTGTGCTCAACCAAGTCTGGCGATTAGGTATGGAGGAAAAAATGATGTTTTCAACCTCTTCATATTCGGTTGGTCAAAACTTTATCAAAAATATTTTCTCTAGAAAAACAAGTTATTTAAAATGAGGTAAAAATATCTTCCTCGTGAAAGTAGGGAAAACAAGTTCCACAAGTAACAATCCACATTGATTATGTCCTCCCGCTTCCAATGCACCTTATCTTCACCACCAATCATGCAGCCCCCATCCTCACTACCTCGCATCCCTCTTCCACCCCTACCTTCTATAGTATTTATCTAGATTATCTACAAATGCTTTCGAATAATATTTTTTTGCTCACATACTAAACACAAGAATATAAGTAAAACCCACTTATTTTCTTGAAAACATTTTCTAGCAAATCATAATCCTTCATACAGAACACGCCCTTAAGTGAAAACAGTAGAAGGGTGCCCATTATCCACCTAGTTCCAAAATTGGAAACAAGATGATTTCA
This sequence comes from Solanum virginianum, assembly GCA_000787875.1. Taxonomy (NCBI): domain Eukaryota; kingdom Viridiplantae; phylum Streptophyta; class Magnoliopsida; order Solanales; family Solanaceae; genus Solanum; species Solanum virginianum. The sequence continues at coordinate 288,444 of DF357222.1, forward strand.
AAATACTTTCATCCCTCAAATAAACTAAATTCTCTCGTTTCCAGCCCCAATCAAAATAATGCAGAACAACCTACAGAACATGACTACTTTTCACCCAAAAGGAAGAGGAAAAAACACTTGGCTATTGGAGCTGCTAAAATGCTAAATCCAAGCAAAAATCTACTAACTTGGCTAGCAAAACGAAGAAACACAAGCTATATCAAATGAAGATAAACAAAAGTTTAAACTAAAATTTAGGAAGGTTCTAGAAACCCTTAATCCCCCCCCCCCAAAACGAAGGTTCTAGAAACTTTTAACCCTAAAAAAACAACAAAAATGTGCGATCACATCACTGAGCTGCTAAAATGCTAAATCCAAGCAAAAATCTACTAACTTCGCTAGCAAAACAAAGAAACACAAGCTATATCAAATGAAGATAAACAAACTTCAAACTAAAGTTTCGGAAGGTTCTAGAAACCTTTAATCCCTAAAAAACGAAGTTTCTAGAAACCTTTAACCCTAAAAAACAAAAAAAAAGTGCGATCACATCATCGAGCTGCTAAAATGAAAAATCTAAGCAAAAAAAAAAAATTACTACTTCACAAGCAAAATAAATTTAAAAAAAAGTTTACGAAGGTTCTAGAAACACACCAGCACTGCAAGAAGTAGGAGGATCTTTCTGCAGATCCTTGAGCTCCTTCAGAATCCGCTTGGACGCCATCGCAGACCAAATCCCTAGAAAAAAATTCAACAACCTTTTTTTAAAAAAAAATCAACAACAAAAAAAATCAGAACCGATAGAAGAAGATGATGAATTTTACCGCGACACTTACATTAGCTAGCGTAAGAAAAGGCAGAGATAAAAGCGCACAAAATCAGAGAACCACTTTCCAGATGCATTTCCCAATTCTGAGAAATGAAGAGTTTTTATGATGAATTAAGAACAATGTTTATATAAAAGGGTTTTTGTATTTTTTTTGGACAAATTTTCAGCTACGGCCCCTATTGGTTTAAACATTTGGCACTTAGATTCCCTTGTTTCTTTAACATGTGTCAAATACATCCAACTCTTCTTTAAAAAAAAAGCAAATTTGAAATTTTTGGAATTTGTTACTTTAATTTTCAAGTAAAATAATTTATGGATATTAATGAGGATATACTTGAAAGATAAAGGAATAAATTAGCTTTGGAAATAGTTTCTAAAAATTTGTTTTTAAATATCTATTTGGTAGATGATTAGATTTATTTGAGATTAGTGTTTTTTTTTTTGAAAATTCACTTACAAAACTTTAAGTAAAATGCATGTTCAAACACAACTTTGAATTTCAAAAATTACGATTAAAAAAACTCAAAATTTTAAGTTTTAAATTTCAGCCTCAAAATTTATGGTCGAATGGGAGTTAAAACTTTCTATTGATGGAAAGAATTTTGAAATATTAAATAATAAAAGTTATACTCTAAGATATTTATGAAGTCCAAAATAACAATAATTTACTCAGTGCAATCTTATATGTGGTATCTAGAAATTTTAAGCATATGCAAACCTTATTCTTATCTTTGGGAAATAGAAAGG
>DF357222.1:295090-322300 GCA_000787875.1 Solanum virginianum
GGGGGGGGGGGGGGGTTGCACTCTGACAACAACAATATGAGGATACTTGTGTATATATACAGTATATATATATAGGTGTGAAGAAAGTGAGAAAAAAGAGTCAAATTCCCAAGAATGGTGTCTGCAAAAAGCAATGTGGGGTTCTGAAAAATGGGATTAAAAAAATGGAGAACATTCACAAGGTTTCAAATAGGGGAAGTTAGGGTCAAAAGGGTGTAATTTTAAATGAAAGTAGATGTTAGTCAGAATCTGTAGAAGAAGCTTTTCTTTTTGTTCTTTGTGCTTTAACTTTCTATTTTTTGAATGCCAAAACCAAGACACTTTCTCAGAATTTTTACATTTTCTTGAATTTTTTACTTGTGTTCTTGTTCATGGAGAAATGAGTTTTGCACTGATGTATTGTATTTAATTGATAGGGAAGAGAAAATATTTGGTCTGCATTTTACACAAATTAAGAAGGCTTGTGAATGGGAGCGTAAGGACTAGGTCAGTAGTACAATTATCCTGTTTTCATCAAAAACAAAGATATTTTGAGTGTGTTTGTCGAGAATTACGGTAGATATAGAATGGTAAATATTCTTTCGTGTTAAATTAAAAAAATTTAAATTTAAATTTTGAGTATAAAGTTATTTTTGTTAGAAAATACTTTAATCACCAATGTGAATTTAATTAATCCTCAATACAAAAATTGAACACTAAAAAAATAAGAACGTCATCTTATAATAATAACAACATATCTAATCTAGTTTCACAAGTAAGGTTTGAAGAAGATTGCCGGTATACAGAGATAAGAGAATTATTCTTGAAAGATCCTCAACTCAAATGAAGGAATTTTCGCATATAATCACTCAAAAATATCTTAATTATGCTCTATGACTGTAGTTTGAGTAATTATATTTCGTAATATAGTTTAATTCGCTATACATTTCGCAGTTTTTATATAGTGTTCGCTATACGATTAGTGCACAACGTTTATATAATTTGCTATTCAATTTGCAGTATTTGTATATTTCATTATACAATTTGATTTGGACACAATTTTTGTATTATCCTGCACAACATTTGTATAAATCGTGCAGATTATAAAAGACTCAAACTATAATAACAATTAGATATTTATCGTGAGCTGTAATTAATTCAAATTATAACTATATTAGCTAATTAACTAGTATATGTTTGCGTATTCACAAAATTTTTCCTAATGGAAATTTATTAGACACCAATTTGTCATGCATTTTGTTTTTGTTTTTTCAAGAGAAAACAACATATTTTTCATAGTTATCGCGCATATATTACACGTTTGATTGTTTGGCCAAAAATATTTATATTTGTTACTCAATATATACATATATATTATGTGTATATTATATATCTTTCATCTATTTTTGCAAGTTATTTACGTTTAATTATAATTTATTGGTCCAACTATCTAGTACAAAAAATTTCATTTAAATATTATAGCAGCATTGAACAAATGTACAAAGTAAATAGTAAGTGGACCTATTTTTGTACAGAAAATGGAGTTAAAAAGTCACGAGATGGACAAATGAAAATGATTTTATTGGCATTTACCCCACAGAGAAAAAAAAAATCCAATTACTATTAGTTTAAATTTTTCCAAAGGGATATTTTAGAAAAAATCATAATCAAATAAAAAATTATTTGACTTTTAACTAATATCTAATTGCAATGCTAACCAAAGTTTCTTTTTGTTATAAGAAATGTTGTTGTGATTTTCATTATCTAATAAGTTAGGTCGATAAGTTTCTGATGATGAACGTATATATAATATATGATACGAGTTAAAACTCATAAATTTTAATATTCGGATAGCTTATGTCACTTTAAATAATTAAATATTGATGTTCACATGATATCTAAGCTTCGGGGCAAGATGGTACATACTATAAGTTTAAATAAATAGTCACACTTTTTGACATTTTGTTCTTTCACCACTTTTTAGGTACTTTTGTATTTTTAGATTCGAAGAAATTTAAATTTTACTATCAAATTTTTTTTAAAAAAAATACTTAATATCTGAACAACTCGTTATCGGCCAATTAATATTATTTGTCGTAAGTCACTATTTAATTATTAGTACAAAAAATAAGTGGGGACTATTAGGTGTATCATTGTCTTGCAAATAATATATACATATTGCAGAGATATAAAAATAGGACAAATTTGGAAATGATGACAACTCTTGTGGCTCTTTTCTGCAAACCAAACACATATTTTATCCATCCAATTATAATTACCCAATAATATTTTTCATTGAGAAAATTCAGATGAATATTTTTACTTCTTAAACTGCCCCTTGACTTGTTAATTCTTATATATATTATAATGTTTTGATGAATAAATGTTCAATAACCATTATTTGGGATGATCTAGTGATTTGAAATTAATTTCATGTTGGAGGTCTTATGTTCAAAATTCCTTGTCAGCGAAAGTAAGAGGTTTTGTCTTGTGTATCGAGCTCGTCGTGTCGGATTTTCCTAGTGTAGGTTCTCTCCTCTGTCTAGTTTGCGAGCTATTGCATAAGAATGAAAATTTATCTTGTACGCAGGGGATTTTGCCTTGTGGGTCGAGCTCGTTGCATCGACTTTGTCTAGTGCAGACTACCTCGCTCGTGTGGTTTGCGCCTAATGCGGATTACCTCTCTTGTGTGGTTTGCTAGCTATTGTATAGGAGCGAAAATTTACCCTTTATACATCCAAAGAATAGCAATTTTCCTCTTGTTATAAAAAAAAATCTAATGAATCTTTTTCGCTTTTTTAGGTCTCTCACTGCTAGTTGGACCTCTAGGTTTAGAATATATTATTGATTTTTTTGTCTATCTATTTGAGGCTAATCAACAGAACTCACTTGTAGGATTCCATTGGATATGTTGTTATTATTATTCAGGCTAATCAACATAGATAGAGTTATACGAGATATATATATAGAGAGAGAGAGAAGGGTGAAACTAGAAATTTAATTTTGTAGATTCTGAATTCTAAACGACTACTTCAAGTGTCAATGACTTGATTTTAAACTTAATATTTGTATTATTGTATATTTTTAATATAAATATATTATTCAAACAAAAACTATTAAAATTTAGCTCAAAGTTATATCTAAACTTCTAGCTCCGAGACTCCACATATATTACATAATTTATTTATACCGTATAAAGCTAAATAAATACAAGTGATGGTCCATATGATTCCACGTGAATGACAAATAAACATCCATATTTTATCAGGATATAAATCTTATAAATTAATTAATATCTTGTACCTCCTCTTGAGTTATTTTTTTAATTTATTTTTCAAAATAGCAACTCCACAGCTGTGAAAATTTAATAAATCAATTTTTGTTGTTTCTTCAATGATGCTATAAAACAATATTTTTCTTCTTTCTTTTTCGGTTAATTATAAACAACCAACACTAATATAGGAATTTCTTTTTAATAAAAAGATTCGAGGTACACCAACAAATCATATAACATTATTAGGAAATCTTATCCCTATTTCAAAAAAAAAAAACTTTGTTTTATGGGGAAAATGTAGGTTCAATGTCTCAATTATGTATAAATTCTAAATTTTGATCCTTCTAATATTTAACTACACAAAAAATTGCCTTCAATTAATTTAAATTCATGTTTTTGTTCCCTTTATACATCATATATGTTGTATTATATCACCTTCAAGCATAGAGTAATAGTCAAATTTACCGACAAAAGTTGTGGAGTGGTAAATACTTCTTTATCCTTAACCAGAGGTCTTTGGTTCGAGTACTCCTTTGTTAGGGGGCGCTTTACCCCCCAATGTGGAACTTCCTGATGTGAAGCCGAATTTAGTCAAACTCCAATGTGGATACTGAATATCGGATGGGAAACAAAAAAATAAGTCAAATTTAAATGATTTAGCACTAGGATCGTTTGGTGAGAAAGATAACACCAAATATTCCTAAGGTTAAATTATAGTGCCACTCAATTTGTTATTTGGTTGACAAGTTTGAGACAATTTATCTCGAGATTAATCATTAGTAAAGATAAGTTATTCTTCCCCTTGGTGGTATAGTTATCCCGAGATAACTTATCCCCGGACAAAGTAGATAAATGACAAAGATATCCTTTTAAACGCTTTTGAGACACCAGTTTTCTCATTCATAAAGGGTATTTTTGTTTTAAAAAATTCTTAAAATTTATATAATGCATATTATTTGGATTGCAACAAACCAAACACTCAATCAAAAATAATCATATTATAACTTATCCCGTCATAATTAATCTCATCACAACTTATCCCATCTTAACTAGTATTCAAACCAAACGACTCCTAAATAATTAATTAATGTTTTTAGAATTAATAGTTTGAGAGATCAAAGTGCATCTATCAATTAATTAGAAATTAAATATATTAAATCATAACTCACAAGGACTAAATTATACTTTATCAATATTTAAGGAATCTTGTATAGCCTAGCTAATGATGTAAATAATTGACATTAATATTTCATGTTGGTTGGTAGAAAATGCTTTTTCTATGTGGAATTAACAAAAGGCACTAGCATCATATCATTAATTATTAAAAACAAGAAAAATAAGTAAAAAGATGAAAAAACATTCATCTTGTATAATTATTAGGATATAAAGATAGTCAACTGCCCTTTTGGGAGTATCCAAAGACAACAGAGACAATGCACTTGGAATTTCTTTTCACTTAGCCATCTGACATTTATTTGTCCCATTTTTTTAAAAATAAATTTCAGTATTCATGTTAAATCTTGATTAAATTTGAATCGCATATTATATGAACTATTTTTTTAGATTATTTTGTTTTTAAAAATTAGAATCTAAAATTTTTGATTAAAAACGCAAAAAACATAATCATCCCATCACAATTCGGATTGATTTGTCCATAAATATACGGATTCATATATTTGAAAGAGGACAATTTGAATTATTCTTTTTGCTTTGTATATCGGATATACATTAGAATAATGGAATCCATGTGTATTGTCTTTGCTATTTAAATTTCTAGATTTGACTATTTCTTGTTTTTTGGTGATTTGTATTATAAATGTCAAAAAATTCCTTGGCCTCTAGCTTATTGATGTAAGATTGGTCCAATGTTTTTCAATAAGTTTGATTGGGTAGATGATCATGTCAAAGATAAGATGATCATTTCATTCATGCATGAATACAAACATCAACATCAGAATTTTCACTAAAGAAATTTAAAATTCGTAAAAGCATACACACAATTAAGAAGCTGAAGAGTGTTCAATATTATTATTATTATAAATATAAATAATTTTAAATATTTAAGTACATTTGATAAATTCCTTAATCTTATCTGGCTTCGTTCCTGAATTTAAATATTTTGACCTCTTATAAGCATCAACAAATCAGAGTGGCGCAGCGGAAGCGTGGTGGGCCCATAACCCACAGGTCCCAGGATCGAAACCTGGCTCTGATATGTGTACTTTTTTTAATCAAATTCTCTTATGAATTTACTCGTTTTTAATCGAATTCTAATATGAATTTCGAAAGACAAAAGGTGAATAGAATCTTCATTTCTGCTATTATATGCAAATTCACTCAAACTGCCAACATTACATGTAGTATGTCGTGTATATACTTGCACAAGAATGACATTTATACATGAATCATCTAAGTACATCGCTAAAAGAAGATTGATATTAAGGAGGCCATACGTTCATCGATCAGGTTGTGTTGCAACACTTGACAGACAGACACTGCTAAAAGAACATTGATATTAACGTCATCGAACAGAGAGTTCCAATCTTCCGGTCCATTGCTGACCTGGTTTCAAGGGGATTGGTTTCTCTATAGCTGCTCCGCCTACACAAACCATATGCTTGTACTCTTCATCTCCAACATCTGCTATGGCTTTCGATTTCTTCTCCCATGGATTCCAAACCACTGCCATATAGAATGTTGAAAGACAATCAGATGCATTAACTAGATTACATGTCTAATGTTTTGAAGTTAACATACAAGGGAGAGTTTATATATGAACTGTTGCTCACCAACATCAGGAAGTCCTTCCTTCTTTATCACAAAAGTCCTAATGTTCTTGTAATAGTGATCCCAAACTGCTATCTCTTCATCAACTGAACTAAGATAAACTCGATCCACCTGCCAAAACAGAATTTATGGAAAAGATGAAGCATGATAAAAACTCAGTGATCGATCATAACCCATGGACCAGCACAAGCAGCTGCTTACCACTACTCCCTCCGTTCCATTTGTTTGTCTGGTTTTGAATGTTGTGGCCTTAAACTATCTTTAGTGGAATGTATCAGTGTCTTAAACATGTCACATGGAAAGCTAGAACTAAAGAGTTGCCAAAAAGGAAAGAGACATTCTTTTCTGAACCGAGTAAAAAGGAAAGTAAGACAGTATGATTGGAGATATGGTGTGATTTACCTCAGATTCAAATGTTAAGGCATCTGCTTGCGCTGTAACACGTTGCCCATCGTACAAATTGTCCAGGTAGTCAAGAGTCTCCAAACCTTCCACTCTCACATTGCTGTCATAGACGCAGTTAGGTTAGCCTAGTTTTCAAGTTCTGAATACGGAAACTGTATGGACATGTCATGAAGCTAGAGACTGAAAACAAAAGATATCTACCTGATATCTGAGACAGGAAAATACGTATGGTATGCAATGGAGAAACTAAAAGGCTGAGAACTGATATTCTGGACGCGTGATGTCAGGGAAAGAGATCCATCTAAAGCCAAAGCTACTCTCAAGAGGAATTTAAAACTGGAGAACGAGAAAACAGACAACTAACATCACTAGCTGAAATTTTAATGGTTACGACTATTTGCCTATTAAGAAAAGAAATGGATTATAAAGTTCGTACTCATGACGCCAGACTGCAGGATCATCGGCAGATGATGTAAGTAGTAAGTCGATATATGCTTTGCCATTGGAATCATTTGGGTGGAGTGGGGAAGGATTATTGTCAATAGCCCATATCCTATTTTTGGCAAATCCATGTTGCTCGAGGAAGGCCCCGTTTCCTAACTTCAGAAGTATACATACACAGCAGGCACATTTTAGAAAGATGAGTGTGAGCAAAAGGAACATTAAGCATATCGACAACTACCACGTTACCTGTGGAAAACAAATTATAATCCCTCCCCTCACAGCTGCTGGCGCCTGAAAATTTGCCTAAAATGGAGACGAAGAATATCAGCATGTAGCAGAAATTCTAACAAAATGATACTAGCATTTCATCAACAATAATTTCAAAGAAGCTCAAAACAGTGATTCAAAATGAACCAATGCAGTTTTCCTTGCAAGAATAGTAGAAACACGAATCTTGCAAAACTAGGCAGATCAAGGAGGATTGTGGTGATTCAACACCTCATTATATATACGCCGAAAAAAGATTTAAAATGTGTGTATATCCAATCATGCTCATACTGAACTTACAACTCTAAATTATGAATTCGTCTCAATCAAGAAAGACAAAAGTAGATCATACAAAGACGATAGCTTGAGAAATGTACCTCACGGCTTATAAAAAGTAATTCTTCACTACGGTCAGTATTCCATGAAAGAACCTGTCCTCCTTGCAGGCTAACCTGGACATATAAAACAACACAAGAAATCTTGAACATAGCCTTCAGCCAAACAAAAAAGACTTAAGTCTCAAACGTAAACTAACTCGAACAGAGAAGCCTCTTCCATTTCGAAGCACAATTACTTGATCAACCCCATTAATATCCTTAAGAATTTCTACTGCATTATAAGCCTCTTCCATTTTCGAAATGAAGCAACCCCAAGAATCTATAACTGTCTAGAATTTCAAGAACAAATAAGAGAAGAAGAATCAAAATTCTATAACTAATCATATTTATAGAGGAATTTGGAGGGAGAATAACTGAATTAACTGCCAATTTTGTTCAGACTGTTTACCTCACTTTTCCTTTTTAGCCTTTTCTTGCCCTTAACATTTTTTTAAAAAAAATTATTTCATGTACTACTCCCTCGTTCATTTTCGCTTTTCGCTAATTGGTTGGTAGGGTTAGGTGGATGTCAGACCTTGGGTATAGCAGGGTAGCAGGAGTAATCGTCTTTATATCATGTGTTGTCATTATCAGTTGTATATGTGTTAATTTTTTCATAATTTTATCATATTTACATTTTGTCAGGTGTTTTTTGTTATTAGTCGCTCTTTCTGTTCCCTTTCCTTTCTTTTTATTTTTGTAATATCTAGTTTATTCTACTTATGGGTTTTTGAGACGAGGGTTCCCAGGTCTGTGTACATTCTACCCTCCCCAGACCCCACTTGTGGAATTTCACTGAGTATGTTCTTGTTGTTGTTGTTGTACTATTTCGCTTTTCGAGGTCAACTAAATTGAAGCAACTAAATTTTATATTTAAAATCTAAAATTCAGATGGTTGAAAACTATACTCAAAATACTATAAGTTGCGATCCTTCTCATATTAATATGATAAAAAAATACATCTTAAAATATTGGTCAGAGTTCATGTAATTTGACCTCGATAAATGAAACAGTAGCAAGTAAAAGCGAACGGAGGGAGTATATCTCAATTTTGAACAATTTTCGAGATCAATTTTAACCATTATAAATTTATAATAAAGAAATGAGATAATTTCAGGCCTCCCTTCAAGTATAATTGTAGCAAGTCCATACTTCCATGTCCCCTTCGTCCAACACAACACTGAATTTGCACTTCAAATATTCCATCTTGGTCTGCTTAACCTGAACTTTAGACTCCAAAATTTTTCTCCAAACCTTCAATCTAGTATTAACTTTGTCCCATGTCTCATCAATCAGTACTATATCGTCCGCAAATAATATGCACTACTCATTGAAACAAATCATCATTTAATTTTTAAATGATGATTAAACATATATTAAAAGAGCATGGGGACAATACCAAAGAAATATTTTAATACTTGTGCTAGATATAAAGGTGAATACAACATTTCATTTCTGCAATTATAGACAGATTCATTCAAATTACAACAGTTTGGGGAAACATTAAAAATGACCTTTCCCCACTTCCATTACATGTACTGTGTGATGGACACTTATACAAGAATGACAATTGGAACTTTTAAACATCAATCGTCTAAGTACACTACTAATTTCACACCAATAAGAAAACATTGATATTGGTTCTTAGTGTACGACTTCGCTGCTAATATTAAGGAGGTCATACGTTCACTAATTAGGTTGTGTTGTGCATGAACCATGTACTTAACTTGGGACGCGAGATTCGAGTGATCCTTCAACTTGTAGGCATGACAGACAGTTCCAACCTTCCAGTCCATTCTTCACCTGGCTTCAATGTGATTGGTTTCTCGATAGCTGCTCCGTCTACACAAAGCATATGCTTGTACTCTTCATCTCCAAGATCTGCTATGGCTTTAGATTTCTTCTCCCATGGATTCCAAACCACTGTCAGAGATACACGTAGAATGTTGAACGACAATCAGACAGGAAAAGATGCAGTAACTAGTCTAGATCACAAACTGACATGGCTAATGTTTTGAAGTTACCATACAACGGTTGGGTACATCAGACTAACCAAAGCTAATGACGAATAGAATGATTTTATCTCACAACAAGATTCCACCTACTAGTTACCACTTCCAACACTTCTATCCAAAAACGCAATTGTTTATTTAGCATTAGATGCTTATCAGTTTATAGCAATAGGCTTAGACTATCAATTATTTCCTTCTACAAAGGGAGGGCTTATTATCTCAGAGCTCATATTTCGCCTTGATTCAAATTTTCTTCAACAAAGAAAGCAACTTTCTAAGACGATAAATGCTATTAGTTGATTGATCATCTGTGGAATCAGCTCCACAAAGGGTATACATATATAACGTTTGAATTTTTTCTCGGAAACCAACCCATGGACTGTACTTGTCTAATGGATATATTTTCCTCTCTTATCTTTGTTTCTCTGCATCTTCGGTTTTTCAACATGAACTTTAATGTTCTTATGAATAAAATCATCTAATACGTGCAATTAACAACAATATTCCTAACATCTTGGTGGTCCCTGAATATGTTCATATGCTGTAGATATACTTCTCACTTTTGATCATACCAAGTTTCGTGTGCTGCTAATTTTATTCCCTTAGTTTTGTTCCAAAAAAAATAAGTAAAAAGCAAAAGTATAGCTCAGCTCACCAACGTCAGGAAGTCCTTCTTTCTTTATCAGAAAAGTCCTTTTTTTCTCATGATCGAAAACTGCTATCACATCAGATGAACTAAGATAAACTCGATCCACCTACCAATAAAGAATTTTTGAAAAAGGTGAAATTACAAACTCATTAATTGGTCTAGGAAACAAAAACATCAATCAAGTTCCACAAATACTTTGCTCCCACAGATTATTATCCAAACAAGGCAGACATTGATCTACTACCATCGTTCATTTCATTTCTACTTGTTTCTTTTAAAACAAATGAGGATATACATATTTAAAACAAATGCGGAGGAGGGCAAACACGGCTTCTTACTATACATATTTAAAACAAATGAGAAGGAGGGGCAAAACATATGCTGTGGCTCGCACCTAATACTGGATTAGTAACACAAAGCAACACCACATAGCATAATTTTCACAAAAGTCACTTAATTATCAATTCTTAACACAAAAATTACTAAATTTTGAGGTTTTTTTTTTTCTTTTGGATAAAGAAAAACTTTGAGTATACTAACACAAAAATAACACAACCTGAAAATACCAACTTTCTGATAGATAACTGATGTTTTACCCTCTCTTTTATAAAATTCTAACAAATAAAAATTCAATTAAAAAGCAGTGACCCACCCAAAATCCATATGAAGAATGAAGAATATATTAACAGAACGGAACAGAACCGCACTCTCCAAAAACGAAAATTAGGGAGGAGGCTACAAAGTTTCAACATGATTTTTCAGAGGCCTGTTCAGTTGTTTATATATTTTACTTTCTTCATATGGGTTTTGGGTTATGGATCGGGTTGGATCAGAGCTACATATACAGAGCTTTTCAATTGATTTTTATTTGTTAGATTTTCTTTTTAAAAGAAAAAGAGCAAAATGAGTTATCAACCGGAAAGTTAGTATTTTCAGGTTGTGTGATTTTTTTGTTAGTATACTCGAAATTCAGTGATTTCTGCAAATGATCATCAACTAATTTTTGTGACAAAAAAGTAATAGTGAGGTGACCATATATGAAATTTACCCACTGTCTAATAGCCGAATAGTCTTGGGAACACCTTATTGAACTATCGCACGTGAGTATGATAGCACATATGCTGGAATTTACCTCAGATTCAAATGTTAAGGCATCTCCTTGCTCTGTGAAACGTTCTCTGTTGCACAAGTTGTCAAGATAGTCAAGAGTCTCCAAGCCTTCCACTCTCACTTCACTGTCATAAGAGCAGTTAGTTTAGCTTAGGTTTCCGTCCAAGGAAGACTGTATGGATATGTCAAGAAACTCATAGGTTTATTCACACACGTGGAAGTAGAAGAATAACAAGACATAATAGGACTATACCGATACAATATACCTAGTGCGCTTATAAATCAGAACAACAATTTGTGCCACAGAAGTTATGAAAGCAACAAAAGGATGTATGAAAGCAACAAAAGGATGTATGCTCTAGGTCTAAATTATAAGCAACAAATCCTATTCTTGTGTTCAGATAGAAAGTTTGACTGTAGATACTCCTCAATACTAGATAGCAATTTTTCTATTAGTTGAAGCTAGATACGAAAAACCATCATTCTGTTTAAAAGAATCCTTCAGTAACAAAACGTTTATGATAGTTACCTGATATCTGAGACAGACAAATAAGTATGATATGCAATGGAGAAACTAAAAGGCTTGCAATTGACATTCCTGATGCGTGATGTCAGCGTAAGAGATCCATCAAAGGCAATGTAGTTTTTTCCTTTTGTCATAATGACTCTTTGGACTTATTTGCAGCTATAAAAAGAAAATTTAATATTGAAAAAGTCAGATATTTGGAAAGAAAAAATTTGGAGCATAAATGTATGAATATTACTCCATTACGAAAGCTGAGAATCAAAGCCACTCTCAGGCGGAATTCAAAACTGGAGAAAGAGAAAGATAGGACTAACATCAGTAGCTGAAAATTTACTAGTATATTATTCAAACATTTAACAGCCATAACTAGGTTTTACAACAATATAACTATGTTGCCCGTTAAGAAAAGAAATGGATTATAAAGTTCGTACCCATGAGGCCAGATTTTAAGATCATCATCAGACGATTTAAGTAGTAAGTCAATATATGTTTTCCCATTGGAATCATTTGGGTGCAGTGGGGGAGGATTATCGTCAATGACCCACATCCTATTTCTGGCAAATCCATGTTGCTCGAGGGAGCCCCGGTTCCCAAACTTCAGAAGTATACATACACATCAGTCACATTTTGAAAAGATCAGCGCAAGCATAGTTTAAGAGGAACATAAAGCATATAGACAACTACCACATTACCTGAGGAAAACAAATTGGAATCCCTCCCCTCACAGCTGTTGGCGGCTTAAAAGTTGCCTAAAATGCATAAAGGAGAGTAAGCTATCAGTTTTCACATAGCAACAAATTCTCTGTTTCACACATTTTAGCTCCTTTCTTCTCTTCAGTTAACAAGACTTCCTTGAATTCGACTTTTTAACAGGTCAGACTCAACTTGTGGGATCTCACGGGGTATGTTGTGGTTATTATTTTAACAAGTCAGACTCAAGAAACCACCTTGATGTAGGACTAGTATTCGAGGGTTCTGAAGGGGATGAAATGTAGATGAAGACTATCACCGTGTAGCAGAAAACTCTAAGAAAAAGATACTCACATTTCATCAACAATAATTTCGAAGAAGCTCAAAACCATGATTCAACATGAACCAGATGCAGTTTTCATTGCCAGATTAGTGGAAATCCGAGTCTTGTACAACTAGGCGGATCTAGGAGGCTTCTGTTGGTCGACTGAACTCATTACTTTCAGGACGACTTATGTATGTATATCAGTATATGCCCAAAAAGATTTGAAATATATGCATATCCAATCATGCTCATACTGAACTCACTACCCTAAATTCTGACTTCGCCTCAGCTTACAAACTTTTCACCCATAAATCAAATTGGTAAGAAAGACAAAAGTAGAACAACAAGGAGAATTTTTTCAGCACAATTGACTTCAAAAATGTACCTTGCTGCTTATAAAAAGTAATTCTTCACCATGGTCATTCTTCCATGAAAGAACCTGTCCTCCATGCAGGCTAACCTGGATACATAAAACAATACAAAAGGATTTATAAATTCTATGAGCATATCCTTCAGTCAAACACAAAAGATTAATCTCAAAAGCAAACTAACTCGAACAGAGGCACCACGTAGATTTCGAAGCAAAACTTGACCAACCCCATTCTTATCCTTTGCAATTTCTATAGCCTTAAACTCCCTATCTGCTGCAGAATGATCCATTTCAAGAACACAAATTGGATATCAATAGGAAGAAGAACTAACTTGTGTTTTTCTCTGATAAAACACAGCATAAATCCTCCGACTTTTATACAAATTTCCAATTGAGGCAAAACAACAAACACTTGAGCTGCAATTACTCAAAGCAGTTGAAAATTGGTACTTTTTCCTTGTGACAATCCCAGTTTTCCCGTGAAAAGTCTACCAAAATCCTAACTAATTGAAATCAACTCAACTTTTCTTCACCACTAATTCAATACTCAAATTTATCTTTCTTCAGGAAATAATTAATGACCATAAAAAGCAAGAAATACCCCTTTTTACTCAAAAAGATTTGAACTTTTTCACTTTTTTTCCAAAATGAAGCAACCCCAAGTATCTATAATTGCGTAGAATTTCAAGAACAAAAAAGGGGAAGATTCAAGTGAAGAATCAAAATTCCGTAACCAATTATTTCTTCAAATAGGAATATTTACAAAGGAATAATGTAGTTTTTTCCTTTTGTCATAATGACTCTTTGGACTTATTTGCAGCTATAAAAAGAAAATTTAATATTGAAAAAGTCAGATATTTGGAAAGAAAAAATTTGGAGCATAAATGTATGAATATTACTCCATTACGAAAGCTGAGAATTTGTACACCTAATTAGACGTTGATTACCTGAATTAACGGCCTTTCAACACAATTTTGGTCAAAATATATGTTCCATTGACTTTTCCTTTTTACACTTTGCTCAAATAGTTGTTACGTTGTTTCATAGTATATCGAATTATGTTGTATTGCAATCTTGTTTTAATAATAATAAATATTTTAGGGTGGTGAGATTTCTCGTTTATCGAAGTTAAGATTTATTGTATATAACAGGATATGATGTATTTTCGTATCATCGAGGACATGACTGTAGATAGAAATGAATGAAGATTGCATATTAAAGTAGAAGGCTAGTAAGCTAGTAGGGGTAGGATGATGTTTTGCCTTGCGATATAGTAGGATTGTAAGATTAGGCGTGTCATTATATATTGTATGTGTTGTTATTGACCGTCTTTTCTTTTGCTATTTCTATTATATTTATGAGTTTCCAACTGCTTTCCACTATAGTCATTTTCGTATCTAGTATTTTCTATTTTTGAGGCTGATATATTTGCATTTGGTCTTTCTAAAATAACTCTTCTATCTCTATGAGATAATAGTAAGGTATGCGTACATCTTACCCTCCTCATACCTCCACTTGTGAGATTTCATTAGGTAAGTTATTGTTATTTAATGTTTACCTAGATTGCATGTTTTTTGTCATTACATAATATCGCAGGTCAACAATTGAATGATAAACTTATCAGAAAAATATGATACATGATAGAGCTACTATATATTGGTAGGTAACTTATTGTTAAATAATAAATAAAGATAAAATGAAAAAAAAAATTAATTCGTGGCGTCGTTGCACAAAATAGATTTTGTCATTACCTAACTATATATTTAAACGATATGATATAATAAAATTTAAATAACAGTCAAAACAAACATCATATTTAAGAATGATACAATACTATACGATGGGCTATACAAAAGGTGTACCTTTAATTGCCCTTTTTTAAAAATATTTTCACCTGATGTACTTGAACTGATGTTCGACTAAATTTAAATTCGTGCCCAAAAATTTACATTAGAATTAAAACAACGTCATAATTTAGATTTGAACACGAACTTGTAAGTTCCTCATAACTCTTGATTGAATGAAAAACATAATATATCAATAATAATGATATAATTATATCTTAAATCTCAAACAAGTTACAACATTGATTTTGACTGTGGGAATAAAAGAATTCAATATTTATAATTTTATGTCAAGTTTGACCCACTATTAGACATAATATATTGATTTAAGTAACAATTTTTTGGGGAAATTCTTATATGAATCTTGTTTCTTTCTTTTTTTTTTTTATTCATGATGACTATACCCTTAATAAGTCATCAAATTTGGTATTTTTTAATCTCCCATCAATTCAGGTATAAGATACTATCATTACCGCCTAGACAAGATGATAATTTCATTTTTGTAAGAACTAATACATTGTATCAATTTGCGTAATATTTTTTTGCTCTTATTGTCAGCCTTTTATGACTTTTTTTAATTGTCATTTTATGCTTTATTCTCTATTTAAGCATCCTAGGAATTTCTTGTCATTCACTATATTATTTTGATAGGAACACCATTTTGAATATAATTAAGGATGTCTAGATTAAAAGCATTATCCTTGACTCTTTAACCAACCTTTTGTAGTTAGTAGGTAGCATATAGTTGTTGAAATATCTAAGTTTATTTTCTATTTTATTTTTGGAGGTATATTTGATTTATGCTCGATTAATCTAAATTGACATAAATAAATCGTACCTTATTTGGGCTTTAGTTTGTGTAGTCTTCTTTCTTTCTCTAGTGTTTTCAATATGATTGTTTTACTACTGTATTTCTTTTCTGAATTTGTTCTGAATTATTTCACTTTATATGAGGAATTGAGGATCTTTCAAAAGACATCTCTTTTCTCATTAAACAAGGGTAAAATATATTTACTTATCACTTTCTCCAAACTTCGATCCCTTTATAAAATTGCATTAAATATACAAACATCATTATGTAGTCGTTTCTCTTGCTTATTTTCCCCCAACAACCATCTAATTAATTTTCTTTCATTTAATATGATATAAGTCAACATGATTTAAGCATTTTTCACTTGTCAATAAAGAAAAAAAAATATAATTGATGAAGAATTTCTAGAATTTATTGAAAGCACTCAAATATAATTTTCTGGAACAGGAGAGAGTCAATCATATCTTAATTATTGCTATTTGTAAATAATTAGCACATTATTGTAATTTGTAAATATCAGTATATGTCCTTTATTTTTTATTTTTTGCTATCTAATTATGTGTCCTAAGTTGACTCCTAGGGTCATTTTTTTTTCTTCAAATTTTTACAATAATATTTGACCTTGATTTTTCAAATATTTCGAAAGCAAAAGGCAGTCATTTTCAAAAGTAGAGTAAAAGTACTTGTCAAATAACTAAAGCTACAAAACAACATTTAACTAATAATTTTGGATCTATTCTTTTTTTTTTTTTTTAGAGTTCTTGCTTACATAGATTTGACAAATTCAATCTTTAGATTGCTATGGTTGAATCAATTATACTTTTAAAAATTTTAATTCAAAAATTAAAATAATAACGACAATAACATATTTAGTAAAATCCCTATGAATCAAATTTAATATTTATTAAAATTTTAATAATTCTTTCATACACCTATGCGTCATGTCAAAATCGTTAGGTTCAATTGAATTCAGCGATAGAACTGCGGAGCTGATCTTATCGAAAAATCACACTGTATATATAACTTTTAGGAAATTTTAAATATATACAATAAACTAATTAAATTGCACCAAATATAGCCCTCTTTTATTTACATTAAAAAATAGCCCACAATCATAGAAAAATACATAATTATACAATATACATTGCCAAAAGTCATAAAAAATACACATTGACTATACAATATAGATTGCTTACACATGAACTATACTCTTAATATACATTATAATACAATCAAAATTGAATATAGCTGAATCATACATACTTATACATCGAATAACTCTTTTTTTATAATTATTTTGGTTGAATGACCTTACACAGTAATTATCCCTAAATTATTTTGTCTCTATCATTGATTGAACCAAATCATTAATTATTTTTAAATGATGAAACATACATGAAACTTTTAGCTAACCAACAAAAAAGACATGGGGACAAATTCTTGAATTGAGGAAAAAGGCCAACAGAAAATATGGGGCCATCCCCATAGCCAAGTGACAAAATTTACAAAAAATCACATACCCCATCATCATAAATATAAATATGAAAATTTTGAGAGGTGTGCCTCTAGAATAGTCACAAAAGTTGGTCTTACATAAGCATTTTCCATATCTCAAGCTTAAATAAAGTAATACATAACACTTGTCTTTACATACACTCAATATATATATATATATATACCACTACATAATACTGCCTCCGTTCTATTTTAAATGGACACTTTCTAGTTTACACGATGATTAAAAAATTATTAATAAATTGATTAACTGTACTATTTTGTCTTTTGTCACACTAATTAGGCTCTTGAAAAAAAAAATTTGAATCTTTAAAATTTACTTGAACTTTCAAAGATCATATTAATTATTGGGGTACAATGGAGAAAAATTAACCCCTCATCCATCTTTACTTATTCCTTATGGACTTGACACATGGATTGAGAAGTGGTAAATAACAGTGATAGTTTTACCAAATTACCCTTTGAATATAATAAATACGCGTCTTGAAAAATGTAATGAGAAAACAATTATAATTAATGATAAGGGTAAATTAGGAACTAATTGTAAAATTATCTCTTGATTTCATAAACTGGGCGGAGGGGGTAATTAATTTTATCTTGATTTTGTAAGTGATCAAGTAATGTGGAACAAATACTTTTAGTAAGATGTCCATCTAGAATGAGACGGAAGGAATAGTAACAGTAGTTAATTATTAGACTTTTTACTATAATTTATGACTTATCATATAAATTAATATGATTTGATATAAATATCGAAAGAGAGTAAATTTGATGTTTTGTGAAAGATAATTTTAAAGTTGACTAACATACATAAAAATTAAATTCTCAAAATAATAATAGAGTAACCACATACAAGACACCAACTAATTTAAAACTAAAACATAGTTGATGAATTAATCTAATAGAGAAATTTAATTAGACTGAGTAAAAACATAAATGACATTATGCCTGTCCATAACATCTTAATTAGACGTTTTCCATTATTATTATTATTCGATAATTAGATTTTTTTCATTAATTGACTAATATGCACAATTACAATTTACACGTTATACAGTTGTGGTGTCATGCTCAAATCTCTAAAAGAAAATTTAATACCAAGTTGAGAGGAAGAAGGGTGAATTCATTATCTATCGAGTTTTAAATCATGGGTTGTTGACTATGGCTGATTTCTTGATTGTAATTTGTGAAAGAAATCCCTTAAGATAGTAATTCATATGCTATTAAACCTTGTAAATTCATCCACATAAGTATGAATATCTAAAAAGAAAGAATTCAACATGCAATATGTCATATTTGAAATTGCTATTGGAGCTATTTTAAGAGATACGGCAATTACCACATGGTTCAACAAACTTTTTATCTTCCATAAAAATGGACAATGTGGACTCTGTGAATACATCATCATGCAAAGAACATTTCTAAACATAGTCCCTAAACCCCAAGAACCCTTTGTACATTCATCGAGCGAACGTTGATGTGGAGAAATAAGGTGTGCGCTCTCTCTACCATGCTGCTCTTCACGATTGGTGTGAAAAACTTCAAGCACCTTTGTACATGGCACCAACACCAAATTGCAGCAAAAATGATCTCCAATGACTGATTCTCTGTATGTACTAAAAGAGGCAATCCAATCAAGCTGCTGCGCATACAGACCCTGAGAAAAAAGAGCCATTTAGTACCATGAGCAGCAAATTTCTAGTTCTTTTTCCTCATTTGTTTCAAGTTATTTACTGATTCTGCTGCATAGTTGTATAGAGCATCTCTCGACTCTCAAGATAAACCGAACAATCTATAAGTCTGAACTTGTCAGGCAAGGGAGCAAAATGACCTAACCTTGATGAAAACAACAAAATAATTGACCTCAAAACAGTTCCTTAAATAAGGACAGGAGATAACTTCGGCTGGCCTCACCACTACAGTAGTTATTTTTTCTCCACCCCTCTGAATATAATTTTCTTTAACCCAAACACCTACTAATATAATAACTCTGTCAACAATTGCCTTAAGTTCCTTTTCTAGTACCAAGATTGGTCTCTTCTGCCATTCCCTTAAAGTGGATCAGTTCTAGAAGGGACAAAAAAAGGGATGCAGGTAAAATTTACTCCAAAAGTTTATACAAGCAAGCTTTCACTTAAGGACAGTGTCATCAGTATATTATGACAATGATGTCTGTATGTGAAAAACCTTCTTTTTCCTTAAAATATTTCTCAGTATACTCAAACCGCTCTATCATCCAAATTTTGAAGAGGAAAAAATTATTCATAAATAAATAGCTCTCTAATTATCAATTCCAATAGGAACTAACAATGTTTGTACTTCAATTACAGATACTCCAGTAGAACCTCCTAGATAAAACAATCGACAACTCATACCAAGATAGCAATTTGCTTTTACGACCAACAACCACTGCAAAAGGAGGCACCAATTGTTTTTCCCCCTCCTATTTCCTATGGGGGGAGATGGGGGGAGAGAGAGAGAGAGATACCTGAAGACCAGGAAGAGCAGCAGAACTTCCCTTCATCAACATGCTTCACATCAAGGCCAATGAACCAGGATCCAGCACTCACATCATCATGAGCATATGTGCGAAGTATTGATCTACAAAGATGAGAGAGACAAAACAGTAAGCATTTTATTATTACCATCACAATTGATGGAAACATATGGCTTTTTTTTTCTTTTAAATGGCTGCCTTATATATGTTAATTGTGCTTTTCGTTATTAGTCGTTTTTTCTGTTCACTTTCTCTTCCTCTCCTGCTTTCCATATCTAGTTTATTCTGCTTATGGGTTTTGTGACGAAGGCTCCCAGGAACAGCCCCTCTACCTCTATGAGGTAGTGATAAAGTCTGCGTACATTCTACCCTCCTCAGACCCCACTCGTGGGATTCCACTGGGTATATTGTTGTCTGTTGTAAATGGAATGATGTGCATAAAAGATACCCACTAACAGATATGATCAAGCACGGAAAACAATTATGGAGAAGTAAACACATGTTACAAGCAACCCCTCACTGGGAATAGAACCCCAAACTCAAGGTTCTTGGCACCTCAGCATTTGCTATTTCAGCATGCAATAGAAACATAATGCTAACCACATTCCGTCTGATAATTACATAGTCAATTCCACATATTTACCTGTTGATAGAAATAAATTGAGCCAACGCCTTCGATATAGCAAATATCTCACCGGAAGCATGCCTGAAGTATCTGGTTGCAAAAGAGTACAAAAAAGATGAAAGAATTAGCATCTAAACAAAGTTGAAGAACTCATCAGCATGCGGATATTGACATTTCATGCCTGATCCATATTAGCAGAATGACCACAAAAATCATGAATACATATCTATTCTTTCTTTTTCTTTTTTCTTGGCGAAGGAGGAGGACTGCATTTCAAGAAGCTCCCCAACCTTGGTTGTGTATCCAAGACAGATGCATACTTCGGTGTAAATAATTATGTAATGGAAGTAATTTCTCAATCTTGCCTCCTAACCATCAAGCATGAACACAGTATTCTAAATGCTTGATATCCATATCCAGATTTTCTTAGTAATGAAACGTGTAAGTGCCACAGTTACTTGCTAAGCTTCACTTTCTACAATTACAGAGGCAGCTTCCACTAGGATAGAGAATTCCCTTACTGTCACTCATCTATGTATCTAGTAGTTCTTAGTTTACTAATGGAAAGAAGAACATCAAAGTTGCATGAACTCCAGAGTTCCACTTTTTCCTTTCAGCTAGAAATTTCAAATACTACGATATCAGCATTTTAGACGTCCGAGTATAGTTGATAGAGGTTTGGTGTATATTCCAATAAAATAGACTTCGACTTTTGAGTATAGCTGATAGAAGTTTCGTGTATGTTCCAAAAAAATAGACTTTGACTTTCCTAAACTTCCCCATTTATTGGGAGGCCTTTTACTTATATTACCATCACTTAAATTTTCCAGTCAATACACCTCTATTTTAGACTGTAAAGTCACTGGATGTCAGTCCTAAAAGAGAGAGTAATCTCTCCCTTCCTGCATCACAGATCAAAATAGCAAGTGTTGGAGTTCCGGAAGCTGCAGAAGCCTTAAATGCAAGCCAAATACTGCTTCTTCATAATACAAAGCAAACTTAATTCCCCAAAACCATGATGATAGCAAGAATGTTGAAAAAACAGGTCAGCAGTGTCCTCCTGCTGGATCGCAAATGGATTCGATACAATTCACCAGAATCTAAGAAATGATCAAATTAGAAAATCATTTCGATTTTGATTCTATAAGAATTCCAGTTTCATTGAAAGCTTCTATTTATAAAGCAAATCGACTTAGATTCTTAAATAATCCACATCACTTGAGTTCTTTCTCCTTATCCTTCTTTATTTCCTAGGTAAAATCCGAATTATTAATACGGGCCTTTTCATGACGGCCCTATTGTTCCAATGGAGAGATATACCTATGATTAGCTTTTCGGGGAATTTCCAAACGAACAATTTCAGCGAAATCTTCCAATTTCTTATTTACTATGTTCAACCCTATGTATTCTTCTATCCATAGAGTACACTGAATGTACAGAAATGGCTACTTAGCTATGTTAGGCTCTTTAACCATTGTTGTAGCTCATCATATATATTCCATGCCTCCTTATACTATGGCACACAACTGTCATTGTTCACACATCACATGTGGATTGGTGAATTTCTCATAGTTGGTGCTGCTGCGCATGCAGCCATTTTTGGACGATCATGACACTTACCAAAAATCAAAATTCTTGATCAATGGAGGAACAATATCACCATTTTTGTTCAATAAGATACCAAAGTGAATGATTGGGTAGTTAAACATCTCTATGTAATCTCCATTCAAAAATACTTTGTTCAACTTCTCCAACAAATATTAACATAACTGATTAAATTACGACCCTTCAAGTTTGCTAATACAAAAGATGAAGAAAAGGAAGAAGATATCAATACAATACAACAACATACACACCGAAATGCCCATCAGGTGGAATTTGAGGGATGGTAGGGCGTACCATGTAGGCAGACCGCATCTCTACCTCGTGGAGGTAGAGAGACTGTTTCAGAAAGACCCTTAGTACAACTAACTCCTGACAAAGCAATTTTTTAAAAATAACATACGACACAACTTTTAATTTAACGGCCTTGAAAGGGGGATTAAAGAAGGAAGCTCATAAAGAAGGGTTTTTTCAAAGAAAATGCAGTAATGAGGAAAAGTATCCTAGAAGCCACATAATGCAATTTTCCTCTTTTGCAATACTCATATTTATTTTCCTTGAATCATTTGAAACAGTGTATCACCATTTTTGTTTGAAACCTTTATGTCAGAGAGCATAATTAATATATTTCTTGTATATGCTCTATCTCGGCAAAAAAATTGTCCTTCTTTCCCTCAGTTTGTGAGGGCTGACTCTGAGATTCAAATTATGTATGATCAATATTTCCAACCAAGACTCACAAGCAACTAGCACTAGACAGAGAAGAGGTATAACTACAACAAATGCAGCAGTGGATCTCTGCAGTATATCTAGCACTGCTTGCTTCAGCCAGATGATTTCAGTAAACAGTACAGAAGTACTCACGATTTTCCATCCCCAAATTTCCACCACTCTGGCTCATACCATTTCTGTTCCCTGTGAATAAGAAACAAAAATAAGGTTATGACGAACTAATACTCTAATCTGACTCTTTCAACACAACAGCAATCATCTAATAAACAGCAGAAACTCACGGCTGTGAAAAAACTTCGCCAGATTTCATACACCCTATGTAGACACGAGGCTTATCCAAATAGCTGGTAAGTACTGCTCCAACAGCATCTGTGGATAAACTAAAGCCAATAAGCATAAGGCACATATTTTTAAAACATAAGAACATGTCAACAGGTTAAGAACTCAGCAAAGAACATCATAGATATGGCGTTATCATATTATGTTTCATTGATTATAGCCAATCCAGATTTTATCACTAGGATTATAGTAACTCAAGGATCATCTCCAATCGGTTTCCCCAGATGATTAGGACAAGAGAGTAAGAAGATCCAACAAGATTTCTCATTGGCATCTTGATACAATCTATTAAATAAATAGACAGTGATTTTCTATTCAAAGTTATTGCATACTCTATTTAATCAAAAGAAACATTGATATAATGAACTCCGGTAGTTATTTGAACTCTCCAAGTCGTAATTCAATAGGATTTATTCTGGTCCTAGCTTAGTAAAATAGGGAAACTTTTCTTTTGAACATCTCTGACACTAATATGGCCAATTCTACTCCTGCTCACTCAGGAAAATCAATTTACGCCTGGTTGGCTACAAACAGGCACCATGCCTTTGATATCTTAGGTACATGACACCAATTCAACAGTGCCTTGTTTTTGTACATTTTTTGTGATTTATGTAAAACCCTTATTGACTATTTGAGAAGCCTACAGCTTGACAATAATCAAAATCCAAAATCATCTAGGTATAAATTCTTTCTGCTCTTTATCTCATCGTCATTTCCAGATTCAACATGCCAATGCGGATATACATTAGGAAACTCGTTAGCAATCTCTTTCCTGCACTTAAAGAGTCTAAAGAAATTGATGACATCAAATCTACCATAACAGTTTCTTACATGGAAAGAAAATCAAATGATAGAAATGGAAAGAAATGAGCAGAGCACAGACTACAGAGAACAACAGAAACACTAATGTACATATTGGAGGCTCCTATTACCGTGTACCTAAATTAACATAGATATTGTCGTTGACCTTGACATAAAACTCAGCATCCCAATGTTCAACAGCATGAGCAAAAAATGACTTTGTCTTCTTTGATTGTTCTTTAGGGGACTCCACATGATCATTCTGCTCAGGAAGGAAATAATATTCACATAGAGAGTTTTATAGACATATGTACAACAAGAACTAGATTACACAATAGAGTAACCTGATTTTCAGAATAGAAAGATATACATATAAAGGCATACAAATAAGTTTGCATGACATGAGTTTGCTAACATATAACAACATTATTGGTACCCATTTATTTATTTGAAAGGTCCTTTTTGCAAAAAGGAAGTGGGATTTGATTACCCTTTATTTATTACTATTACTTTCTGTGGTAGAGGAAGGATGTGTATAAACCAAAAAGATTTAATCTATTCTGATAGATTAGAATGACTAACAACTCTCAGTTAATTTAATATTCTCAAAGCTTGTTTCTTTTATGGTTATAAAATTGTTGTCTTTAGTTGATAACAAGAAACTAAGTTTGTAAGAAATGGAATGCAAAAGCTGAACATACAAGAATGATGAAGTCATTCGATTGCCTGCTTTCATCATCAATGGCTCTATCTGAACTGTCTCCACGGTTTGAACTGCATGAGGTGTAAATTCGAGTAAGTAACCTGATTGGAAGAAACATATAGTACGTTTTTCCCAAAGAACATTACGGTGTATCCTTTATTAAGTTCAGATTTATCAAGGTAGATACCTTCTTCCTATGACGAATCGAATTACAATACCTTTCTCCTCCTCTAATTTTTTACGAGCAGGACCTGCCAAAAATAGCTTATATTTAGAATGAAATCAGTTGTTTCAAAAGTTAACTCATCATGATAGCAGTTATATTGCAGATGCTTCTGATTAAGACAAGATCAACGATATTGCTAGGGAATTCCACAGTGATCTAGTCTAACTATGCTCAACAGACAATGATTGCATCAGCAAGGTGCGCTGAAATATAACCTCAGCATCTTAGTCAAATTGGTTCAATTTTAGCTCCACAAAGCCTACCAAAAGAAATCAAGAAAAAGGGGAAAGGAAAAGGAAGTCAAACCACTAGGCATCCATGCTTTGCGAATTGCATCTCTGTTTTTTTTGTTGCCAAAATTTGTAGAGACACCTATAACAGCTAGAAGCTTTTTCTTTGAATCCTTCTCATTGTTATCCAGTAGATTTGACACAAAACCTTCCTGACTGGCCTTGCCCAGTTCCATCTGAAGTGCAGCTAACCTCTTCTGTTGTTCCCTGGCAAAGAAATCATCAGCCTCTATAATCCCAGTATAAAATTCCAATATGAAGGAAAATTCTCTCAGAATTAGAACTGAAATTCAATGCAATCATCTAACCTGCAGGTTATGATCTTCAGTGTATCATCTACTGATATAGCCGAACGGCCCTGTAAAAGGAAGATAAGCATGCCTATAACTTTTTGCATTCAGGGCTCAACTTACCAGGACCAACAAAACAACAAAATTTTGAGATCGCAATGCCAACTTCATTCAACTGTCTGACAAAAAACCCTTTTTTTGAAGTACACTGTTTGACAAAACCTTGTAATTGAACAAAGAATCTTTATTAGCATAAGTTTAGATCAGATATCAAGCATAAACACGCCTAGGTAACAAAGGCTTTTTAGAAGGGCTAGCCCGAGCAGTACAGTACCATTCTTAAGAATGAATTTTCAGGTGAATATAGGGACAAACAGGAGTCTTGCCGCTTCCCTGTTGCCCTCAGATAGCAATAAAATCTAGGTCTTTAATGTATAAGGGGTTCGGTGCATAATCTGACATAACTATGTCTACTAATAAGCAATAGAGTTTCTTCCTGTTTCTGAGTTTTATTCATTTGTGTTACTCGAACAACTAGCAAAAACAAGCGACTAAAAGGCTTTTGGTGATCTTATAGGTGCACAGTATGGTGGTTCCTTGACTTGGGTGAAGTTCTTGCAGGCTAGCCCAAGTAGACGATGTTGAGTCTTACATTAAGGAAATGCACTCTTCACCAAACCAATACAGAAGGCTAGTTAACATTTGATAATGTGGAAACTTGGATTTTCTTTGTAATCAATCATATTAACCATATTCGATAAAGACAACTACCTCATAGTCAGTTATTATAGTCCTCATAATATCCACCTTGATCTTTATAGAGCTTATTTAATCCAACATACAAGAACTTACTAAAACAAAGATGTTTAGAGAATTTGGGGGGGAAAGAATCAGCTTTACCTACTACATGAAGAGAACATTGCTACCATTAGAGAGAAAATACCTGTCCAGTTCTCCTGTCAAGCTCTTGAATAAGATATACCCTATTCTCCGAGTCCAGCCACAACCTGCCAATTACACATTTACCAGTAGCCACAGTTAATAAACAACATCAACATACCCACTAAAATCCCACAAGTGAGGTCTAGGGAGGGTAAAGTGAATGCAGACCTTACCCCTGCCTCTAGCGGTCGAGAGGTTGTTTCCTAAGGAAACTCAGCTCAACTACAACGAATCAAGCAGGTATGAAAAGGCAAAATGATAGTGAAGAAAATGTAGCAAATAATAAGGAAACAGTAACAATAACAAAATAGCGTGATAACCGAAACACAATAAACAACGAATGAGGAGAGAAATCAATCACAAACCATTAATTTAATCAATTACACCCCGTTATCAAGGACTAACTACGTGGCTCCGCTTAGTAAAGCTCGCATAGGTCAATTCAGCATATTAAATATGTAAGAATAAATTTTCACGTCACCAGCAGTGTAATATATAAACAACCAAAAAAACAGAGGAAAATGTGCATTTATGCATGGGCGTATATAACATTCTATACTAAAAAGAGAGAGCAACCTGCCAGCGACATAAAAAGCAGCCATGGTAGAGAACATAGAGAGCAATAAAAATGAAACTCGAGATCGGAAATTTGAGGTGGATGACTGCCGGTTGGTAGAACCCCGGCTATTCATTTCTTCTACAGCGTCGACTCCGACGGAGCAGTCCTAGTCGGCGGCCGAAGTACGGCGATCTGTATCGGAATCTATCGAATTTCGAC